>JAYMTK010001628.1:0-15811 GCA_036897405.1 Pelargonium myrrhifolium | reverse complement strand
TTATTATATTTTAAACCAAGGTTAAATTTGTCATTTTAAACTTTCAAAATACCTTTCAAAAATATTTTACCAAACAATTTACAATTCAAAATACCTTTTCAAACTCATTCTACAACTAATTTTACCAAACAATTGTCTAAAAGTCAATGAAATCAAAAACTGCTTTTACCTCCTTCTTCTCTTCTCCTTTTGGAAACGTGAGTTCCCAAACAAGCACTTAACCCAGAAAAGGCAAAAAAAATATCTGTCTCGAGTTTGGACAGTTGGCGAAGAAGAAGAAGAAGAAGAAGAAAAATTGCAGTAGCGAAGTGAAGCCATGGCCATAACCCTTAACGTGTCAGCAAAAATAGCATCGCCGATCCTCTTCATTCCCTCCTGCGGATCCACCTTCCTCTTCCCAAACTTGAACAACCCTAGATTCCTTCCTCACCACCACTCTCAATACTCTACTCCTCCCAGAATCATACCCGTCTCATCCTTCAGAAACAACACCCCACCCGACACTGAGTGCCCTGTTCCGCCTGAGCAGCAGCCCATTAATGAGTATCAGGCCATCTCCGACTCCTTCCCCTTCTCTTGGGCCTCCGGCGACATTGTCGAGTACTGCTCCCGATTGTTCGTCACCGGAGCTTCTTTCGCGCTCTTTATTGGCCTTCCCGTGGCCTGGTTTGGCGCGGTGGGTCCTGATTCCGAGCCCTTGAAGCGAATCCTAACCGCCGGTTCCAGTGGGATTTTTGTGGTGACTCTGGCCGTTGTGAGGATGTATTTGGGTTGGGCTTATGTTGGGAATCGTTTGCTTAGCGCCACTGTTGAATGTAAACTAATGCAAATTTCAAGTTTATTTATTATTTTTTTTTTAATGTAAATTCACCAAACAGAGAGTGATTGTGGGGTTTCTTTCTGTGCAGATGAAGAGACGGGGTGGTATGATGGTCAGGTATGCATTTTTATTTCTGTCTGCTCATTGCTGATTCAATTGGGACATAATTAGATACAATTTTGACATTTTTAGTATAATTGATGATTGCATGTGAAATAGGTGTATGGGATGCTTATAGAATGTGTTGTAGTCTATGATTTAAAACGCGGCGGCGAATGATTTTATGGCATTTTATATATTTCAGGGTTTTTTAGGTAGATAGTTGTTTGTCAAGTTTTAGTATTAGTTGCGACATGCCAAGATGCAATATCCATGTTGTTTGTGCATATTTGGTTATATGGCAATATATTGGAATGTTGAAGCTAAAGTTGAATTTGCTGAAACAGATATGGGTGAAGACTGCTGAAGTTTTGGCACGTGATCGGCTTCTTGGTTCATTTTCGGTAAGTCATACAAAATAGTTTTGGTATATTTCCCTTTTATTGCTATTCCTTTTTTATATGGTTGCTGCTGCTGCATGACACTGAAGGAACATGATGGTTTTCCAGTGGTATATGAATAAAGATGCTTTAGACGTGAATTAAAGGAAGTATGGCTTCTATAGATCTCAAAAGGGTCTATTTCATATAACTTCCGCGGAGAAAGTGAACTAAAGAACACTTCCTCCGTCTCAAAATGAGTGTCTTTATTTCTATTTTGAGAAAAATTAAGGAGAAATTAGTTAGTGTGATATATTTACTCTTATATCCTCATGATCATATGTTAAGGGATATAAACTAACATATTATAAGGATACTATCGACAATTTATGCATAACTAATTTTCTAAAAAAGGTAAGTGTACACTCATTTTGGGACAAAAATTTAAGTGAAACAGGGCACTCATTTTGAGACGGAGCGAGTAGAACATATGCTCCCAAGTCCCATTGAACCTCCATGCTGATCTTATGGGCACTCTCCTCTGTTGCTAATAGATTAGCTCTGCTAGTTTTAATATGAAGGTTCTACTTGAATTGAAATTTTATCCTCATTAGAGGACAGTGAATTAGTTTCTGATTTTTCATCAATTAAAACTGGATTGTTTTGATGTTTTGGTTGTCCTATATAATCTAATAAGTTAGGCTTTTTGCTGAAATGGATTATGGTATATCCAGTGCCAAGCAGAGATGCTTTTAAGTTTAAGAGCTTATTAAAATCCAATATAGAGCAGCTCAAAGTCTCATCCTTGTTTACATTTCTATATCTGTTCATCATATTTATGGAGCACCAAATAGGAACTTAAGAGCTTCTGACATGTTCTCTATCAAGCAACTTAGTGGTCACTCTTTCCTTGTTTCTGGCTTAAATACCGAGAGAACTGCTTTGAAAAACTGTTTTACAGTATGAGAAAAGATTTTTAGCATTTATAATCAGGAAAAAATGAATGCTAAGATGATTCACGTTTTTTTTTTTTGGCACTCAATTGCCTTGTCTTGCATTTACCATACAGGTCAAACCCGTGCTTAGCAGATTAAAAAATACTCTTGTAACACTTGCTGGATCACTGTTTTTATGTATCCTTCTCCTCATCAATGCTGATGGAATCCAGAAAGGGTCTTATTCAGTGCCTGAAGAAGCCGGTAATAGAGCCATACCGGGAGTTTATAATGACGAGTCTGCTAGATCATTTGAGCCAGATGCGTTCTGTGGCGAACCTAATGTTTCCTAATTGCCACTTTATGGACATATTGTTGATAGTTGCTAGTTCATGTTGTACACGTGGTATGCAACGGTATACCCTCTCTCCCTCTCTTCTGTATAGTTTTCCATATCACAGTAATTGGTATGTTTACCATCTGCAAATTAAAGTCTATGTAAATAATTGCAGAAGTGCAATAATATCAATTCACTCATGTTTGAATTGTGAAGGTTTAAGCTTTTCTGGGGGCGGATAGTTGAGTGTGACTTATAAGTTATAAGGTCATGTGTTTCATACATTTCCATTTATTCATGCATTTACTGAAAGGCGAGTGGTCTGCGGGGCAATTAGTCAGGTTGTGGTGTTAGTTAGAAATGTCCTAAACTGGTTCTGTTTTCCCTCCCAGACATAGAAAAGAAAATGTGATTCATTTAATTTGAGGAGTGATCCAACAACCCTTCACATTTTCTTTGCAGTGGATTTGTTGTACTTCCACTTTTCACTTTCTTTGTAATTTGGTACATGCATTTTGGTTTGGTTGTGCACAAAAAGGATCCTTTTTTTGCAAATGTGGGTTTTTTTTTTTTTTTTTTTTTTTTACTATCTGAATTCTAAGTTGACCAAAGTATTAGTCTTTGGAATGGTGATTTGAATTATCATTCAGAGTCCAATAATAATAATAGCAGCAGCAATGACGATTATTTGAATTTTTTTCCCCTCATATAAGTTGAACACAAAGAGCATGAAAATGTAGTGTGTTTCTTTTTGAAAAGTTATGCGGATTGCTTCTCGATTGGCGTTTAAATTTATAACAGAAATCAAATCCTTGTATTATCATTATACTCACCCTCCAAGGTTAATTAATGCAACTTTCTACAATGTTATATTGTGATGAACAATCACATGTCGTGGCCGGTCTAAGAGCATGAACCCTTAATGATGATGGATATCTATATCAAAATACGAGTTTTATCTTGTAACAATTGAGGTTTAAACCTGAGACCTTCAAAAAATCAATTGTCTTAAGTCACTTGTCCTATTAGTAATTGTTTATCAAAACATGAGTTATCAATAGTTCAAAGTGATCTTTTATGTAAGAGTGGACAAGTGTGGGAAGAGGATATGAAAGAAAATTAGGTGAGGAGCTCTAAGGAAGAGCTCCCTAGCTAGAGGTATACCTTTGGGATGAGGATCTCAAGGAAGGCCTCAAACGTTTAGTGAGTTTTGACCAAGTGTTGGTGATGTTTTCTTGAGATGAGATCGTTAAGAAATGAGAAAGATTCTAGAGGACTCAAGGGTGAAAAGAAGTTTTGGAGTCAATGAAAATGTCTAAGAACAAAAAAGGAGAGTTGAGGTCAAAAACGTCTTAGCGTGTTCAATTTTTAATAAATATGAATGTAAACTTCTATATAGAGGTGACGACTTGGAGAGCGGGCCAAGAAAATGGATTGGATGAAAAAATTTAAGATGTATTGTGAGGATTGCAATCTCTTTAGAATTATCTTGCGATGATACTGAGGCAACGGATGAGTGAATAAACCTAACTAGGTGAAGATGGATAGACCCACGTTTGTACATGGCATGCATCTCCAAGGCTCCTAAACATGTGGCAAGAGTGTTGTTGCCCTCACTGAACTTTTTCTTTTGAAAATTTATTATATATTTTTATTATTTTTTATTTTTATCCCTATTAATTTTCACATTTTGCCCTACTAAAATATATATTTTTTTCAATGTGTCTTATTAATTTATAACATTTTTTCTATTCTATAATTTTGCCCCCACTGAATGAGTATTCTAGATCCATCCTTGAGGAGACACATGGAGACAAGCCTCCCCACATATGTGGTGTGGCTTCTTGAGGTCACTCAAGCTCTCTTGACTTGTGACAAACAAATATGATTTTCTTTTTAAGCGAGGATGAGTGCCACGTGGGGGTTAGCTTACTCAAGGGTAAAACGCACATTGTACGATTGTAACTGGTCTAGAATCTAATTCTTTACTCTATATTGACGTGTCATTATTTTGAAACTATATTTTATCATCCCAGCTTCTCTAGATATCGCTATTGAGTTCATACTTATTCTGATCTTAACAATAAGAAGTCTGACATGTACTCAAATGATATTGAGTTTGTACGATTACTTGCAAATATAGACACACACACAACATTTACCTAAGATGTCCAAAAAAAATAAAAAACACTTGAAAACATTTTCAATATGAAATAATGGAAAATTCACAAATTCAATAAAATCAATGATAGTGCAAAAGTCATTAGTGGACTCAGAAAATTTGGTAAAGAATACATTTTTAGACACGAACTAGGAAATAAAATAGCGTAAATTTGAATTCAAGTCAAAAAATTAAGTTAATAGACTGAAAATTTTAACTTGACAAATGATTTCACAATTTTTTACATTTTAACATTAAGTTGTTAAACGAAAAGTCATGTCTACACGTCAAGTGACAACGGATTCCACAAAGCTGGAGCTCTAATTACTGTTGAGTTTGGTGTGTATCAAAAGCGAAGAAGTAGTTGCAAGATGAAGAAAAGAAACATACAATTGGAAGCCAAAAGGTGAGAGACGTCATAGGTAGAGACGAGTTGTAGTAGGACCCACAAATACCGTAGAATGGAATGGGTTCATGCACCTTTCCGATTTCTGGCATCGCCTCTCTCAATCTCCCATTCCCAAACTAGAAAAATATTTCAATTAATTATTCAAATTTAATCCCATTTGATTTTTTTAATGTAAATTAATGGGCCCAATAAATCCAACCAGTAATCGGCTCTCCCTAGTGGAATGAAAACCACCGTCTTCTCCACCAACACTCGTAGGCCGTAACGTTTCTTCTTCATTTTCGCATCCACATCTGTTTCAGTTTCAATTGTTTCACAGCTTTAGAGCTCCAGTTTCCGCATCTGAGGTTAGTGTTGTCATTGCTTTGTTCGCTCTTTGCATTTTCAGAAACTCAGATTTTTGTTTCCTACAAAATGACCCATCTCGCTTCTGTTTGGTTTCCGAGAAACTCACGGAAAAAGATTGAATTTTGAAAGTCTACTCGTCTCTGGCTGCTCTGAAATTGAAATGGGTTTTTTTAATTTGACTTGTTGTGGACCAAATTTGTTAATTTCTATTTCTTTGCAAGTAATGGGAGCTTATTTTGTTCCCCACATGCCTAATTATTGGTAATGGTTTCTTATTCTGGTTGCATCTGTGTTAGGCTTACTCTGTTGTTTGGATTGAGGAAATTTGAAATTTCAGGTGTAGAGTTTTTAACGTTGAGGCTTTGTAATAATTCAAATCTATATCAGATTTCCCCTATTTCTGGTTCAAGCAAGCATAGTCTTGGTATATAATGCAACTGGCTTGTGATATGTAAAGAGGGAAATTTGTTAGATATGATGAGTTTGCTTTGCATGCTATGCTTTTACTGCTTAAGTTATTAGGATTTTATAGTGTTTCTGGTTTGGGGTCAATGATCAATTGCCGTGATTTTCCAGTAATTAGTAATGTAATGATTTGCTGTGTTTTCTCAATTTGGGGTGCAATATGTGAATTTGAAGACAGATTTTGCGTGGCATTTTTTGTGGCTATTGGCACTTTTGACTTGTCTTCCGACTGCAAATTTAGAATAGACATTGATTTGGATGTAATTGTCTAACTTGGTGTTGTTTGATCAACCTTAAATAGCAATATTTGTGTTGAAACTATGGGTTCAGGTAGTTTTAGTTGGCGCGAAGATATTTTTACGTTAAACTCAAACAGCAAGTAATGGGCTGAGGAAGTTTGTTTGTATAATCAGATTAGTTGGCAAAAAATATATTGGTTTTGATATCAAATTCAAACATCAACTTATGCCAAAGTTTGTTTCATGACAAAAAAAAATTATTTTGTTTGTTACAAGAACTCTTATTAGGCTTTTATAGACATCATGCATCTGATGCCCAAATTGGCGTGGGGTTTGTATCTCTCTTTTGTTTTCTATTTGTTGCGGTCTAAAAGCTGAAGTTGGTTCACATCGGAAGAGTTGTTAGATGTTGAGGAATGGTTGCCAGGCGGGTTCGGAGTGGATTTTAAAATACCATCCCATTCCCATTTCTCATAAGGGTTTTTTTTTTTTTCAAATCCATTCCTGTCCCATTTGGGGATTAAATTTCCCCATTTCCGTTCACGTCCCCAATTAACTAAATTAATTAATTATAAAATAAAAACAATGAATATTATCCATAATTTATCAAAGAGAAACAAATACTTTAACATGTTAATCATAATAGAATATTCAAATATAAAAAACAATAACATAATTTTAATTATACATACTAAATTTAAAAAATATTGAAACATTTGTGTAATCAATTTTTTAAAATAAAAATTTATATTATCATATAAATAAATTCGAGCAAGACAAGGCGGGGATGAGATTCTAGTCCCCAATCACGGGGATCAGGGATAAAAAATTTCTCATCCCCTATTTTTCAGAATGGGGATTTTGGGTTCTTTTCGGGTTTGGAGGAAATTGGCATCCTTGATCTTGTTGTATATTCTCAATTTCTTTTTTCCGTTAGGAGATGTTTTTTTTTCCCTCCCTTACCTTTTTTTTTTTTTTTTTCGTTCCGTGTTTCAAGATTGTTGTTTGTGTTATGATTATTACTTACTCCGTCCCAAAATAAGTGTCTTGGTTTCTTCTTTTTTGAGAAAAATTAAGAAGTTAGTTGGTGCTATATATTTCCTCTTTTATCACCATGGACGTGTTGTAACATACTCAAGTAATATTAACTAAATTATTATATGAATATTATTAGTAATTCATTCATAACTAACTTCCTAAAGAGGAACAAGACACTTATTTTGGGACAAAAAAACAAGAGAAACAAGATACTTATTTTGGGGCAAAGGTAGTACAAGTTATGTATAAAAGAGTAACAAGTCGGTTTGATATTATGCTTTAATCCATTGAATTAGGAAATTATTTGGATTAAGCAATTATGGCTATGTTGCTTTGCCAAGTTAATTGAATTGTGCGTGTTCAAAAGAGGCCAAGGGTTCTGTAAGTAAGCGTGCTAGTAAATCTTGGACTCTCTAGAAGTTATGTACAATGTCTATGTTACGATGAACTCCAAAAATGAAGTTTGAAATTTTGAATGTGGACAACAAATTTTGTATTTTGGTAACAGAATTTATCTATTCACAGGCTGTTACGTGTTGAACAATGGTACGTTATTCACTGTGAGATGAGGTTAGTAAAAGAAAAACACACTTTTTTGTTGGGCGATTTTGGATTTTATAGGTACCGTTTCTTTGAATGTAACCTGAAATAGGCAGGATGAGGATATCATGATTTGAAATTTTTTTGCTTTCTATTTCCTTTTTGCACTCTTTAGCTTTAAATTCTTGTTTTATATAATTTATTATGAACGGTCATGTGGTGGCACTTTTCTTGCAGATTCAATGTTTTGGTGAATGAATAACCAATTTGCCCATTCTGTTTATTTTCAATTTAATTTTGCAGTTGGACCCAGTAATGTTTCATCACAAAAAATTGTATAAAGCCATATGCCGCGAGGAAGATTTCCTGTAATGGAGCTAAAAGCATCTTATGATATTGAACATATGGGTTCTGTGCCGGCTGCTGGTTCTGCAACAGCAATTCAGCATGAGTTCTGGCCACTAGATTCAATTGATCCGAAGAAGGCAAAGTTTCCTTGCTGTTTAGTTTGGACTCCCCTTCCTGTTGTCTCATGGTTAGCTCCATTTTTTGGACATGTTGGTATTTGCCGAGAGGATGGGGCTATTTTAGATTTTACAGGGACCAATTTTGTGAATGTTGATGATTTTGCTTATGGCGGTGTTGCCAGATATCTTCAACTTGACAGACAACAGGTATCGTAAATTCACCTTGTTATGTTCTCTCTCGTAAACTTGCACATCAAGTTTGGTTATTGGCTGACTAAAGCCCTTTATTTTTATATCACTTTTGTTGTTAACTATTTCAGGTTAGAAGTAAATTTTTTTGACATTTTAAGCCTGTTCTTCATATTGCAATGCCCTTTCTTTCTTGTCTAGAAAAATTACCATTGTTCAGTGGAGAGTGAGGTAAATGGGATGCGAGAATGGAATTCAGAATGAGATTGCTTTTCCAAAGTTACTCTCATGACCAAAAAGTCCTAATCTCGTTCTCATTTCCATCCGTAATTCTCATTCCTGAACAGTTTTATTAATCCAAACGCTACCTAAAATCTTGACAATTGTTTTATGTTACCCCAGTGTTGCCTTCCCCCAAACCTAGCTGGGCATACCTGCAAGCATGGGTATAAGCACTCGGAGTTTGGGTCTGCAATCACATGGGATGATGCGCTGAGGTTGAGTACGCGCCACTTTGAGAGCAAAACCTACAACCTCTTCACTTGCAACTGCCACTCTTTTGCAGCCAATTGTCTGAATCGGCTCTGCTATGGCGGATCAATGAGCTGGAACATGGTCAGCGTGGGAGCACTGATACTCTTCAAAGGCCGCTGGGTCGATTGCATGTCAGTCTTGAGGTCGTTTTCCCCGTCCATAGTGGTTGCCTGCCTCGGTGTTTTCATGGTCGGATGGCCATTCTTGATCGGACTGCTATCCTTCTCTCTTCTTCTGCTGCTATGGTTTCTTTTGGTTTCGTATTGTATCAAAACCATAGAGTGTTAGATCTTTATGTTGCTGAGGTTCTTTTCATATGATGTTCCTACCATTTGCATGTTTGTCATTTATATTTGTAGTTGGATTAGTAGTCCTTTTAGGGAGCTGTAAGCTGTTCTAATGTTATATTTGTGTTGCTTCCTTTACTATCAATGGATTTGATGTAGTTTTTCAAACTTGTTGATAATTCATTCATTACGAAAATTTGATGTGATGTTGCACTTACATCAGATATCTGTTAAGCAAAAATTTGATGTCAAACTCAGAAATCAATGAATCTTAAATTATCAGAAATGAGAGACCATTCCTCGGATCAATTTTGGCTGGTTCATCTCTTTATACATAAGAAATATTGTAAGATATCTGGGAATACAGTCGACATTTGATTACCAGGCAACAAGCATACAATTAGTAACCAAAAGCCATGCTGCTCACTCCACACATTCATCAAAAACCTTGCATCTCCACCGACTGTACATGTTAGACTTTGGATTAGGATCACAAAAATATGTTGCAATGCATGTGGCAGAAAACATCTTGTGATGGGGACAAGCCACTGAGCTTCAAACTACCCATCTCCAGCAGTAACAGAGAATCAAGACCTTGTCAAACCAATATTCGGGTGATGATGACAATTCAAGGCAGATCAATATGCAACTGAAGATCAAGAGCCGTTTCAAGTTTCCCCTGCTAAACCAGTTTAATACTCCATTGGTATTTTGGCATAAAGAGCTTCAGATTGTCAGTCTTCAACCTCGGTGTTGAAAACAAAACTAGGAAATACTGTGGTGATGTCCCTGGGAGATGATAATATTAAGAAGAAAACCAAGGTCAATAAATCTTCATGGACTAATTAGGGTGGAAAACAAGTAGGTATATTTATGTGTTGGCCTAAATAGGGCTAATAATGGTGCATCAAGGAACCCAAGGCCAAACGATCTACTATTGGAAGGCATACAGAGGAGTTTGCTTACTTCAAATATGGAAGAGTCATGTTCCTCAAAAGGGATGGGTGTCGAAGCACAAAATCCTTCCATTCCTCTTTATTAATCTTACCATCCTTATCAGCATCAGCGTCAGCAAATGTCTGTAGAACAATCCTAGTTAGTGGTAGATGGTTTCAAAAGTTGCATGAGTAGAAGAAAAAGGAGCACATATTTGAACAAATCCTTTACCTTGTCAATGATAGATTCAAGAAGTTCCTCCGACAGTTTCATGTCAGATTCCAGCAAAATGGCAACTACCATTTGCTTAACCTAAAAATCATTCATGGGCATATCAGCTAGGACTACAAAGTGATCCAAGATTCCAAATATGAATACTTTGCATGCAGATTACATTATGAAAACACTTCCAAGATAGCTAAATAGAGTACAATATACTTACTTCTTCTCGCTCAATAAATCCTGTCTGTCTTAGATCATACAGCCTAAATGCAACTGCAAAATAAGTAACAGTAATAAATCAAAGTGAAACTGCATAGCAGTTGCGGCATGACAAGTATTTTCACGATTTTGGGTCAAAAGATTGTCTTAAGAATCCTCACAGTCTATCTTTTCATTTATAGGAGCATAAGGATGGAAGACACTGAGTGCATGGACAAATTCTTCAAATTCAATGACTCCGTTTTTCTTTTCGTCAAAAAGATCAAAAACCTAGAAAAGCAAAGGCATGGCTCATGAGTACATGCACTATCATTTAATTATTAAAAAGGAAAGCAGCTATCGTATGCAGAATAAAACAAATATGGGGAAAGTCTTCAACCAAATCAATTTGTGGCACTGATGAATTAGGTCAGCCAAATAGTTAGACATAACTTAAAAATAAAAAAACCTAATAAGGCCACAATTCCGATATAAATCCTTGGTTTCATAGACTGGATAAGTGCAATTCTTCCAATATTTGTGTTAAATCGATAATGCTGCTTCATCTGACTTTGGGAAAATTACTACAAATACAAGGGATAAGCATTTCATACAACATAAATCCATGGTTTTTTTTTTTTTTTTTGAGATGCATCCATGGCTGCTAATGTGTCATTATCGTAACAAACTAACATTTTAAGATTGGCTAATGTCTATAAGCCACGGGCCACATGTATGAAATGGATTAATGCCAGTTTTCACATACAGAACAAAAGCATTTTCATGATGGTTAAAAAAACCTTTCTCAGTAAAATTCATACAGTTAGTAAAGTCGTGTTGCTTGAAAATGGTAATCTTTTTCTGGGAAATAATTCAAAGAAAAAAAAAAGACTTTTGTGTATGTTTCTGAGCAACACAGTTCCATTATCTGGCCTGCAAGCATAGGTTTTGAAAATGTAAGGACTTCAGTTTTAGATCCTGCAGCTAGACACTAATTCAGCTTGGCTATCTTTTGTCAAACTCACGAGGAAGTCAAGTTCTTCCCAATAGTTGTATTCTATTTCTTTTTCTTCTTTTTTTAGAAACAATTTTGTATTCTATTTCTATGTAATTGACTGATGTTGGATGAACTGCATAAATAAAAATAGAAAAAACTTGTAGTAGAACTGTAGAACTAAACATTTCCTAAAAGGTACTTACCCGCTCCAGAAAAAGATTTTCTCCATATGGGGTCTGGAACAATGCCAATTGGAGCTCTTCCTACAAATACAAGCAGATAAACAGTAATCAAATTGATACACAGTGACACAGTGTGCTCCTGAAAGAGAATATTGATGAATATGTGTCAAAGCATCATTATTTACAAATACACACACCATTGCATAACTGCTCCAAACCACAATTATACTAATCAAGTTCATTGACAACCAAAGTATGAATTTGAAATATCTCTACTAAACCATTTCAAGAGAGCGGTATAATTAGACAATCAGCTATTCAGTCTTCTCATCCTTTTCTTTCTTTTTCATGGTTATTACAATTAAGGAAAGATTCACCATGATTCGATGTAATCGATAAAGGAGGAGATACAAGATCAATGAAATGCATAGCAGAGTGTATACATATGGCTCCTTCTCAACCCAGACAGCACTCAGGCCATTGAATGTGTTGTTCACTTAATCACCCATCTGTGTCACTCACATACATAATCCAAAATTGCAACAACCCAAACAAAACAAGACTTCAGACAAATGATAAAACAGAGTGGACATTGACCACTTTACCTTGTGAATTAGGCCATCGTCAATAATGGAACTGCTCAACTTCTTAAACAGCTCGTGCAATGCCTCAACCTCATTAACACTAACTGCAACATCAGAGCATTTGGAACAGTGATTTGCAATCTCTCCCCAAGATAAAACATAAAACAAAAAAGAGACCAAGAAGTTCATTTGAAATTTTGAATTGAAGCAAATCTCTCTATATGTCCTTATGATCATTTATAACCTTTTCTAATCTACTTTCATCAAAACCCTCCATCATCCCAATGTTTTGTTTTTGTCTTTTCATAAAAAATAAACACAAAAGCAAATTGAACCGGTACAACCACTAGCAAGTAAGTAAATCAAAGAAATTAAAAGCCCGAAATCGAAAACTCTCAACAACAAAAAGAAGCCACCACCAAACTAATCGAACTTTTCATCGTTCAAAGACCAAAAACAGTTTAAAAAAACCCCAAAAAATGTGGAGCGGAAGAGGAGAGATGATATACTTACACTGAGTCTGGTCGGAGAGGCGAGTGAGATCACGAATGCAGAAGGTGCATTGCCTCCTGGGAATCGGACGCAGTTGAAAACAATTAGCCAGAGGATATACAAAAATCTCAATTAAAGCTATACAGGGAATCAAAGAAGCGCAGATCCGCTCTCCAATGGACAACGAGTTCGATCTCTGCTCAAAAACACAAACAGAACAGGACACAAATTAGCTCCCATTCCGGACAGACACGGCACCAGATGGTATATATAGTACAAGTGGATGCAAATTGAAGCAATTACAGAAGATATGTTGGGGTCCATAATTGAATTGGATTGGAGAGCTTAGCAACGCTTTGCTCGTCTCCTTCTCTGCCAGAAGACCAAACTAGTAGTATTTCACACGGAACGCTGTGTTCTTATCTACAAAGATGGAGAAATAGGGAAGACATGGACATTGACAATGAACAAAAATGATAGAATAGTTGAGTTACTTTCAGTT
The DNA here is from genome assembly GCA_036897405.1 of Pelargonium myrrhifolium. Taxonomy (NCBI): domain Eukaryota; kingdom Viridiplantae; phylum Streptophyta; class Magnoliopsida; order Geraniales; family Geraniaceae; genus Pelargonium; species Pelargonium myrrhifolium. The sequence goes on along the minus strand of JAYMTK010001628.1, from coordinate 2,450 downwards.
CCAGTCCCGTAATTGGAAGTTTAGAAGGTTCCAGTATTTTATTCGCAATAATTGAAACAAACACAGGAGCCAAATCATCGACTCGTGGTGATTATTTGGAGGGAGACTGATTTTAATTTGCAGATCTGGCCCATGGGCTCAACACTGGGCAGAGGCCCATTATATATCCCACAGAAGCTGGATCCCACCTGAGACCTCTCAGGAAAATAAAAACATTAACCACATGATTCGACGACGATACTCAAATTCGAGATCTCTGAAGATAAACAAGAGATTTTAACCACGTGATCAGTGTTTGTGTTCTCTAAAACGACTTACAGTGTGTTTATGGGGTTGCATTAGCATGTGATATATAGCTGTTTCACGATGAGCTTTGATATATGGTTTTGGAACTGTCAGATCTTGAAATGCAGTATATAATTGTAATACACAGTAGTACACACAACAGTGGCATTTGTTTATTTGATTGGAAGGGACAATGATTGATGGTGTTTGGTAATATATAGAAATCCTTTTCTTTCAGGGATTGTTTGCTTGTTGAACTGGCAATATGGCTCTCCAAGTGGAACACTACTTTATGGATTATGGACACAGACACACATGCTATGAAATTATTAGATAGTGACAATTTCATCGACACCATTACACGGTTCATGGCCAAATGCTAATTAATATTGCTACGGTGCATGAGCATGACTCACCCTTTAATTTCCTTGCTCAACTCAAGTGAATGTGAATGCACTGAGATGAACAACATAATGGACCAAACAAAACGACGCCGTCTCCAATATTCTCCGACTTTGGTGTTCGACAAATGGCCGCTTGTTTGGCAATTGGCACCACACAAATAATTAAATCTTTCCATCACGTGCCGGCGCCATTAGTCATTCATCTCCTATAAAGAACAATGATGATAAACTTTATATGCCATCTACAAATCTAAACTAAGTTAGTTACTTACTACACTTCCAAAATGGAACATATATTCTTTCTGTCTCAAAAATGTCATTTCTATTTGAAGAACTATTAAAGAGAAGTTAGTTAGTGTGATACATTCACTTTTCAATTCTTATGATCATGTGTTAAAGAATATTAACTTATTATAAGAATACTATTGACATTTCTTATATAACTTACTAAAAAAGGAAAGAGGACACTTATTTTAGGACAACATTTCAAGAAAAATAAGACACTCATTTTGGGACGGAATGAGTATATAAGAGTAAACTTATTATTATTTATTTTTTTCGTTCCAAATAGCCTCACCAATCATGATTTGTCACATCATCGCACACACTGAACCCTTGCATACGCACCACATTTGATCTATTCTCAAACCAGTTTTAAACCATAAATAAGCCCAAATTAGATTGGTCAGACTCTAATCATACCGGTCATACCACCTAACGAACTGACTTGTACTAGTAGTATTTTATTAATATTCTTTTTTATATAGAATTTCCATAATAATAACATTTTTACTCATGTATGATATTTTGACGAACTGACCTCTAAGCTTATTTGAGCCCCAATCACCCCCAAAAAAGCTCTCATCGGGTAAAGAGACCCTACGCATGTATGATATTTTGAGACTCAATTTTATCTCTTCGGGTGTAATTAGTTTGAATAACACAGATGACCTTATTCGGCCACCCCCATGTGCGGAATGCTTCAAAAATGCCATATATATATAGACCTTTGACATATGTGATCTCCTAATTGGCCTCAAACCCTCCACCATGTTACACATGAGACCCCTAGAAATTGGGGACCAACCCGAGACGTGTGCGCCCTCATGCAAGCCTCCAATAAGTACACGCCCCTCGTGCGCAACTACAAGACGCGTGTCCCCACGCATGTGCACATCAAAGATGCACGTCTCTACGCACAAATCCCTCCAAGACACAATTCAAGGCCATGTTTTTTTTTTTTTACTTCAATCCAACCTTGAGACAACATATCACCTAGGTCTCCGAGTTGTCGACACATACAGACTCCCATAATCTTTTACATGTGAGGCACACCCAATTGGTTATCGACCATATCAACGTACTATGACGACGAATAAGTAAGCATGAAGGCTCCAAATTAACATGATACGCCCAGAGCTACTTTATTATTATTATTATTACAAACAAAAAAATAGGATTTGTATTCAACAATAGGTCCATGTCAACTATCTTCTTCTTTATCAATATCCTCTGTTTTCCCCATTAAAAAAAGGAGTTAAAGGAGTTTGTGGCTTTTAGGGTTGTGAACTACAGCGGCAGACGGCGTCGAAATCGGAGCTTATTGGCGGAAGGGGATTTTCTGAAGGTATAGCTAAATAATCTCCTCTTCTCCAACAAGCACCTGCACACCACTCCTTCGTAGGGGTGCAAGAAAAAACCGCCTAACCCGTGACCCGTGAAACCCGCCAGTGATCCGGCCCCCTACGGCACAACCCGTTG
>JAYMTK010001627.1:0-15812 GCA_036897405.1 Pelargonium myrrhifolium | reverse complement strand
TCCATTTTAAAGTTCGGTTACCAAAACGGTCCATTTTTGATAGTACAGTGACCATTTTGGTGATTATCCCTAAACTATATATACAACTGATGATACACAAAATGTCAAGAAATAATCGAGTCAATCACGTACAACACACGTCACAGTCAAATATTCAACGATAGGTCCTTCAAGAACTTGAAGACGTAAAAATTATAATCCTTTAAAAATATTCAACATAGTACTCATATTAAAGAATTAATGTGTAAGAAGCGGAATCGTTTAAACAGAAGTCAAATCGATCGGGCCCAAACGAACTTTTATGGTGCACGCACTCGGGATGGCCCTGGTCACACCACATATCGCTTGCTTGTTCTCTTTGAAACTTGTTTGGCACACATCATATTTTCTTCTTTCCATGAGCCATTTTTCGCCTCAAGACAAACAAAACCTCATGGGTTATCCTCTGCACACGCGTCTACAGCCTAACCCGCACATTCTTATACCCTGTTTGGCCAACACCATTCTCCATATATTTTCTAACTCATCTCCTAATATAACTCACAAAGAATAGTCAACCATCATATTTTTCACTCTATTTAAAATATGACTTGCACTAGGACGCTCTCATGTATATGCTCTCTGAAAAGCACTCCCACATGCTCCCTAACACACTCTCCCACGGATGCCTACATGCACCTCAATTTATGGTTTGCGGATTTTATTTTCAGTGTTCACATTCATTCTTAGACATGCCCTAGGGGACCCTCGCTTGTAACTCATTCCAACATGCTATTATGCACTCAGGTTCATATTACGCCACTCATGAGAACACAACTACTAAAATATTCTAAATCGTGGTATGCCCTCAAAGTAATCACACATTCGAACACTTCATATGACATCGGGGATGACTCTCGGACCTGCAATGGACTTTACGTGTCTTTTTCTACTCATTTTGTAGTCATCAATAAGAGGAATAAATTCTCAATATCGGTGTAAGTATAAATACTTCTTCCGTTGACATAAGAGGAGTTGGACATTTTTTACATTATCTTTGTAATGCTCTGAATTTTTTGATAGAGAACTTACTCTCACGCCCAGGGTAAATTTCAGCGCCCACGCGTTAGTTTTCATTTAACACGTGTGTTCGTCTGTTTCAGAAATCTGAAACTCAAGAAATTTGGAGTTTCAATCCGTGATGCGACATTACCAAGGAAAGACAACCCGTTTTTCTTTAATCGTGATCAAGAAAACTGCTATAATTTGGTTTCATTATTAGGAACGACTTGATGGCCGATCAATGTTCCTCATTGTTCTTCGATCTTCAAACGATCTTGCCCAACATTGTTTGGTATTCAAAATGGCTTCCAGAGACCTCCTACAAGAATCGCGAAGACGTGGAGAGACCTTTTAGGTCAAGATGCAGGACGCCGGAATTTCGACTCCCTCATCATCCATTTGCTACTAGCTAGAACCATAAGTGGATCCCTCAGGGAGAAAATGAGGCCAGGCTCTTACCCGATATGGATTGAGTGCTCCGCCCCTACATAAAGTTCGTCTTCCTCCCAATGTCAATGGTGCGAACCCGCCTCTGGTGATAGTGACTCCAGAAGTGATTAAGATGTCTACTGACCATATGGTTGCCTCCCGGTGTATGTTTGCGACTTGGTCCAAGATCATGAATGGACTAGAAGAAATGAACAAGTTCTCCACCACCATGTATGTGATTTTACTTTCTTTATTTCTTCTCGATCTGGTTAGGGATACTATCCAAATTATATGTTCATTGATGGTCCATGATTCTTATACATGGACATTTGAACTTTACCAAAACCAGAGAATTGACAAGGCTTAAAGTTACAGGATACAAATATAGATGAATGAATGAAACTTATGGTTTATACAATCTCTAATGTTGCTCAATTCAAGTCAATAATGAGCTTTGCGATTCCTTACAGTTAGTGGTGAACCTAAAATTTTGCTCGACAGGAGGCAGAAAATTCTTCAGTTGAAAAAATTGACATACATAAAATGGGTATTTATTGAAATTATTGAATTTTACTTTGTATACAAAACGGAGTTTTAAGGCCAACATGAGCCACTACGTATTGCACTTGCTCCCAAACTCCGCCATTGCTTACCGTGTCATCTCTGAGTCCATGGGCACAGAGAACCCTTACTAAGATGACAGTTATGTGTCAGAGACGACCCTTTATATCAAACCCAGACAAGGACAAAGTAACAACTTATATCTTGCATTTCTTCCTGGAAACATTGGGAAATTTAAATATATCATTGTATACTTTGTAGTAGACATATTACACTAACAACAAAATATAAGAATCCTACTATGATAAGAGAAAGCTACATGTACCACAATATGAATTTCGCTTCAATTGTCAACAATGTATACATATGGAAATGAATTAAGTAGGAGAAAGGGCTCATACTAATCATAATTTACTTATTTAAGAAAGATTATCTACTAAATGAATCCACAATGCTAGTTTATACACAAATTTGAATATGTTTCTAAAGCGTGGCTAATATGGGCATATACATATATTAAAAATATTTTGTGCAAAGAAATAAGCTCAAAATATTCACCTTGATTCAGAATCTTTATATGATTCAAAGCTCTTCATATGTTTCAAAGCTCTGATAAGCAGGAGACTCGTAAACATTCGAGTCTTCAGAAGCCTCAGGGTTCATATACGAAGGAGCTTCTTCTGAAGCCTCAGGGTTCATATACGCAGGAGCTTCATAATCATAGGAGTTATCAGAAGATTCAGATGTCTCATCAGCCAGAGTTGGATAAGATTCAGCTTCTTCAGGCTGAGCAAAGTGAAGCAAGTAATTCACTCCACTAATCACATCGTATACCATTAGTCCTACTCGGCCTCCAAACCAACTGCCCAAATGACTTCCAACGAGATAACCAAACCTCCCAAGCCTTTGCTCTCCTGAAAACCCGCCAGCATATGCGCCAATCAAGGTCCCAGTGCCCCTGAGGAACCCTTCTGTCATGCTACCTCCGTAGTACATAGCCTCAAAAAAATCCCATCCAGAAGAAATTATGGGCCCTATGATACGCTTAGCTTTCCGGCTTGCAAGCTTTGCTGCCTTCGCTCCATCTTTCTGTGCTACTTTGGCTGCTTCAGAAGGAGACATCCCTTGTCCCAGTGCATCAACTAGTGAAGCTTCAATTGCTTTGTGTCTGGCTTTCTCAACATGTACAGATCTGATGTTGTAGAAATAGAGCTTCACACCTTCCTTCACTGTGCAAGCAACAGTTCCAGAACCCATGTCAAAGCAATTCAACAATGTGAACTTCCCACTTTGGGATGAAGCCTCGTCCCCAATCATCTTCCGAGATTTTTCGGCTACATTAAGCAAAAAGCGAGAGATTACACTTAAGAAGCAGGCTACAAATGTGCATGAGAAAGAAAAAAACACCATAGACAGGATAAATTGCAGGCTTTAAAAGTTTCATATGATAAAAACTAAGTATGTTGAAATGCTGTGGTTAGAAATAAAAACAATTTAATAAGTACAGTAATGTTTTATGTTAGTGGGTGATAGAATTGATTTTAGTGTTTCAATATGGATATTGTACAGGTTTTTTTCATATTAACAATATGCGTAGTTATTTTCTTAGCTATAGTTTACATAAAGATTTATATATGTCATGTTATCTTCTCAGTGCCAAAATAAGAGTCCACTAAACTAAATTAGGTTGTCCCACATCCCCTTTATCTCCTGAGAATATTAATTATGATTAGATTAACAATAATACCATTTATATGAATTAGTTAGAATTACTTGAGTAGTTGATCCTTAACATTATTTTGGGATGGAAAGAATATGTAATAATAATTATTAATATAGGAGTAATTTTTCATATATATGTATTTGAATGTTTGTTGAATTATCATATCAGTGTACTGCACATCTGCTCCCATGCTTATCATCCTAGTTTTCTTTAAAACCAAAATACAACAATAAGCTAGTTTCTTCAAATGAACATGCAAACATTATATGAAGCTATTAATGATAAATGTAGCACTTTACTCCAAAATAATACTTCATTCCAAAATGAGTGTCTTGTTTTTCATTTTGAGAAAAATTAAGAACTTAATTACTGTGTTGTACATTTTTTTTCATAACCCCATGAACATGTATTGTAATAATCTTAAGAGATACAAACTAATTTATTATAGGGATACTATTGATAATTAATACACGACTAACTTCCTAATAAAGAAAGAGGAGACTCATTTTAAAACAAAAATGCTAGAAAAATATAACACACATTTTGAGACGGAGAAAGTAATAGTTAAGAAAAACTTCATCTAACTACCATAAACTATGCACCTTCTTTATCTACCTCTCTAAACTTTTTTTCCACAACAACTAACTCCCTAATGGCCTAATGTATCAAAATAATATTAACACTTAAAATGACCAACTTGTCATTGTATTAAGGAACTTCATCTGACTAACATGTATTATAGCCCTTTTCTTATATGGCCACCCTAAACTTTTTTTCACATCACCTAACACCTCAATAATTCAAAATACCATTCTTTCATTAACTTTGTAAGAGTATAATATAAAAAGTCTAGATTACCCAAGTATAAATGTATAGTTGTTACCTAAAATATTTCCCTTGCTATCAATGTCTCTCAATATCTGAGAATTCCATAATCGATTGATGGCTTACTTATCTTACCGTAAGACTAATCACTAAAAGACTAGTACAATATGAACTATAGGGTAGGGTCGAAATGGAGAAGAAAGCATAATAAGAAAAAAGGTTTTCCATGTTCTTGGGATGAAAGGCAATCATTCGAATATATACCCATCCAAGTGAGATTGAAGAGAAAAATCTGATACATAGGAGATGAAGCATCCAGCTCCAGCCCTTATCAGCTCAACCAAGATCCACGTCACGTAACTGCAAGCCACGCCTTCCAGTACCGGTATACTCTCCCATCTGATGTCTCTTTTCAATCTTCATCTTTCTCTCTCCAAATTGACAACCCCAAGATGATAGCAGCAATGACCAAGAGAAAGTCACCACGCCATTTGCACACTCCAGTACTCCATTGCCCTCACCTCCTTCACATCTGCTCCGATTGACAAAAATTTGAGAAAGAAGAAAAGATTCGGAGAGAGATCGTTGAAGAAAAAAAACAAAGCTCCACCATGAATGGATTCGCGGCTTCTGACGACTACAGCAGTGGCCCAGATCTGCTCCGTCACCACCTTTCTCTCTCTCAGATCTGGTTTTCAAATAGGCATTGCTTTGATCTTTTTATTTGGGGTGTGATTGATTTTGCTCTGAAATTTTGCTTGATGATTAAGATTGAAAATGAGTTATTCATTTAGTTCAAATTGGATGAATTAGTGTAATGTAATTGATATGAAATTTAACGAGTTGGTTGAAAGTGGTTGAGTTTGCTACTCATGTTTTCATTTTGATTTGATTAAGTTGGTTGAATTAGGTCTAAAATTTGGTTGAATCGAGAACAGTACAAGTACATCAATAACACAAAGGAAAACAGCAAGAACACTAAAGTACAAAAAAAATTTAACAATAAATAAAATTAGAAGTGAGGGTTACTAGGTATTACTGAAAAAAGTTTGATCATATTTTGTACATGTGTGTGTGTGTGTGTGTGTGTGAGAGAGAGAGAGAGAGAGTCTATTCCTTTAAGTTTAAAAGATGAAAAACTATTTCGAAGCATTGATAGTAAGTTGATGCGAAAAAAGTTTAGGGTCGCTAAAAAAAGGGGGTATATTTCAGAGTAGTTAGATGAAGTTTCACCTTCTATAAATATCAAAATATTTTGGAATTTTCATAAAAAAAAAATTAGTACTCTGAAATTAGTTCATAAGATTTGGATTAAATTTCCATATATATGCTAGTTCAATCTAAATATTTTGAGTAAGAACACTTTAAGAATAGATGAATGAAAATTTGAGAAAAATAAAATAAGACATAAATATATTTTAGAAACTAATTAAACAAAATGGCATTTTGGTATCATAGAAAAATCAATTATCTGCAAATCTCATGAACAAAGTAGGAGAATAATTAGTTAAACTTAACTGACAAATTAATATTATGAAACATGGCGGGGTTAGTTGATGTGAAAAAAAAGTTTAGGTAGCTAAATGAAGGAGCATAGTTTAGAACAGTTGGATAAAATTTCCCCTAATATTAATATTCATAATAAACATGTGTAGCACTTTGGTAAAGAAACAGGTTTCTATTTCTGATCTAGACTTGCCGACTTGGAGGAAATTGAACAAATTAGAGACAAAAATGAATAAATGCATAAGCATAGTTATGAGTCAACCTATGCAATTCAAAAGATCTTTTAAGACAAAAAATATAAATTTACTATCCAATGGTCTTCATAGTGGGAATTGGAAAATATGTAGGCCAGAGGAACCAAAGAAGTACACCAGAATACTAAGAACCATCTCAGCATATAAGGCAGACACAAAGTAAATCAACAATGAATTTGAAAAGTTCAACCAAATAATAATGGCTTATCAAGAACATGGAAAAACCATAGTACCTTAAACCATTTCTTAACGCAATTCTACACAAGAGTGCAAAGAAAATGCCTTAAATAGTGAAGATACAAAAAATTGAACAGCAAAGTAATTAAGCAAAGGGCTCCAATCATTGTGAACACTGTCAGCTGCCCAGAAAGATTGATTGCTAAAGGTGAAATAACTAAACTTCATTGAGTTACTTTGAAACTCTATTCTATGAACCACTATCCATCTATTCAAAATAGGAAGCCATCTAAGGTACTTTCAAATCACAAATTTCGACGACACTCTGAATATGCAGAAACTTAAACCTTCTGCAGTTCTAAACTAGGTCAACATAAAGTTTAACCCACCTCAAAATAATAATTGTACCAAACAGAACCTAAATCAATTGGTTATATAGCTCTGGGTTGAGGCCTGTATATCCATCTCCAATCAACAACAACAACAACCAAAAAATAAAAAGCAAAGTGAAGCTTCAAACTTTATACTTCCTCTACTCCTTTTCCCAACAACCGAATCAAACCATATGAACAAATTCCCAAATATTCACTTTTGTCAGTTCCATTTTTGCATCATGCGATTGCGATTATTCACATAAATGCCTCAAATCTTACGAAATTGGAAGAAAACATACATACAATTATACACCCAAAAAAATGTATATGAAAAAAAAAATACCTGTGAAACTGAGGACGATGATACTGACGATCCCGATTGCAACATGCACTCGCCTATTGTATAACAAATTCATCATGATCGTAAGATCTAACCCTAAAACGATTTGCAATCTGAGAACAGAGAAAGTGTGGTACTCAGAAACTTGAAGGCAGAGGGAAGAATCTGTTGAACGAAGCCAGAGTGTAACGTTGAATTGCTGTTATCTTATTAGTTGCTGTAATTTTTAAATATCTGAGTCTTGGGCAAATTTGAAAGAAGAGAGACACGGAGAAATCAGGGAACGACAGTTTAAACGCGCCGTTTACGCTTTTCTCTCAAACAAGTAACAGCCATCGACATAGTTGTCGTATCACCTCAAAACGCATTCTTTCTTTTTTTAGGAAAAGAAAAAAGTTTCATTTTACTCCTCCAACTATTCATTTTTTTTTTCTCAACCGGTACATAAATAAATTTGTTTTAATTTGGTCATCTAATTATCCATATTATTTCAGTTTGGCCTTCAATTATGCTATTTTGTTTTAATTTAGTCTAATACAATGGTTATGTTAAATTAACCCAACATGACAATTTTTTAATTTCTTTTTTTAAAAAGAAAGTTTTTTGACTAGCAACCATGTGATATTTAAGTTAGTTAAAAAAAATTTCCCTTGGTAAACGTGGTGTGAGTGTGGAATTAGAAAAAACAAATTTCGCAAAAGTTACCCATCATTTGGCTTTACTAATACTCGGTTAAATTTGGAGTTCTTAAGGGACATAATTTGTTGTTAATAACATTGTTGTTCATGTGCTATTACATAATGTATGTATGAAACGAGCGACTTTTTGATTCCCTTTGAATTTTAAAATGAAGGGTTAACTTCTCGTGCTTTAATTCTTAGATTACCTCCCCTGACTTGAATTTTTCGAACAACTTGGGTACATGAAGAGCACACACTTTCTCCCAAAGGATTCGGGTATGCTTGAATTACTCTCAAATTTTGATAACTCAAATTGAATTGTTGACCATGACGTGACTTCATTTCTTGACGTATCTTGTTTATATATGATTCGTCGAAATACTTTCCAATATTTTATGTATCATCACATTTGTATATGTGCATGAGTCAAAATAATTAATTTGTCTTAAAATAAGTGTCGTGATTTTTTGAATTTTTTTTCCTAAAATGAGTCTCTTTTTTCTTTTTAATAAGTTAATTACTCATGAATTAACAATATCCATATAATATGTTAGTTAACATATATTGAGTTTGTTACACTATGTGCACATGAGGTATAAGAAAACAAAGTATACCACTAGAATTATCTTTAAAAAAATTATTTGTTAAAAAGGTGTTTTCTTATATTCATGCAATTTGATGGTTTCTACCCTACTCGAATCCCTACAAAATTGAGAATTTATTTTTCTTGTTTCCTTCTCATAATTTCTATAACGTCACAACTCACAATCTTATGTACTCATGTGAATATACAACTTAACTTGTTATCCCAAGTCACAACTGTTGTAGCAGAATGGACGACCACATGTGTATCTTATTATACTAATTATACATAATTTTAAACAAGTCTCCAAAATGTAGTTTACATTGCATATACATAATCAAATCAATACATATTTATACATATGTTCAAGAAAAGAAATAAAACCAAAAGTATACACCTTGATTATATGTAACCATTTGAACATATATATTGAGAAGCCTCAAAGCTCACTTATACTAGATGAGTTTTTATAGACATCTCAAAACCCTTGACAAAAAGAGCTTTGTGGTATTGAGTTTGAACAAATTGAACCAAAAAGTCGATTCCATTCACGCAATCGTACACCATTAGCCCTATTGCACTTCCAAACCAACTGCCCAAATGACTCCCAACAAGAAAACCGAACCTCCCAAGCCTTCGCTCTCCCGCGAACCCTCCCGCGTAAGTGCCCAACAAGGTCCCAGTGCCCCTCAGGAACCCTTGTGTTTTACTACCTCCATAGTAAATAACCTCGAACAAGTCCCACCCGCAAGAAACAATGGGCCCAATGATGTGCCTAGCTTTCCGTTTCGCTAGTTTTGCCGCCTCTTCACCATATTTTTGTGCTTCTTTGGCCGAATCTTTGGGGGACATCCCGTGTCCTAGTGCTTTGACTAGGGCGACCTGCATTGCCTTATGCCTTGCATTCTCAACGTAAGCGGGTCTGATGTTGTGGAAGTAGAAATATAGCTTCACGCCTTCTTTTACGGCGCAACCTATGGTTCCAGAGCGCATGTCAAAGCAGTTCAGCAATTTGAATGAATTGGTCTCTTTTCCACCCATCCGCGCACATTTTTCAACTTTACACAATGCAAAAAAGGAGGAGCGGGTTAATAACCTTTTGATAATTAGGATAATGAACAATAATACAAATTAATTGATTGATTGATACATGTGATGCTAAGGGCGATGATAGTGGCAATAACAAGAACAAAACGAATTCGCTTCTCTTGTTTAACAAATCCATGGATCGACATTAATTTGATGTACGAATTAACATAAATATATGTCGTGATGAGATCGGAAACTTCATCAGAAACTTGGAAATGAGGGAAGAATCTGAAGGCCTGTGCTAGTTTAAAAGTCTGATTCTTTCCTTTCCATTAATATTTATTATTGAAAGTCTAAGAAACGTTAATCAAGAATGGAAAGAGCAGGCAGGTCACGAGAGACTAAGTCTAGTGCATTGGCTTTGCTGATTCTTTCCTTCAAACCATCAGGAAAAGTAAGCACATCAACTTCAACCTTCAAATTAGTATTCTTCAGGCCAAAACATGAGAAAACAAATTAAAAAAATGAATTAAAACAGCTTTTATTTAATTTCTAATACATAACTAATTACACTCCCACTACAAAATAAATAATTAAACAATCACCAACCAAAAATTTTGTTGGTAATGCATGGAATTCCGTTGTGATGATTAGTTTTGCTACTGATTTATGACGGAAGAAAACATGTATTACGATATTTGATTATTTTAGAGCTCTCGATTGCACTGTATTTTTTTGGAGCTCTTTACAAGAGAATTTCAAAAACAAGATGACCACTAATTACACTTTAATTTCATACGATGGCTAATTTCTTAGCATTATATCCAATTATCCACCATTGTAGTCGAGTTATTTGTGTGGGCTCATTTGTCACAAGCTAAGTGAATTTTATCGATTTTGCGAAATATACTACTTTTTGTTAGCAAACTTTTCAAAAGTTCCGCGCATTAAAGAGATATGTGAACATGAAGTTGTTGGTGTCTTCTCATAAGTTGTACGATACATGACCTTGAGGACAAGATCATTTTAGAGATGACGGCGATGAAACAAGATGCGAGTGTTATTTCAATGAAGATCATTCTTATTAGTAAGTTACTAACTCAAATAGTAAGTGATCCTAAAAATAAAAAAATAATGACGGCAAATGACAAAACGACATGTTGCATTTGGGCGCCACTTCATCACCTACACTTTGAGGCTAAAACACTTCACAAGCTTGAAACACCCTTCTTGGGCGTTCAAAGATGTGCCAGAAAAGGTCATCTAATCACACCAATGGAAGCAACCCATCAAGGAGAGTTCCATATGTGACATGGAACTCGTACCTTTGTGACATGCACGATCCACATTGTCCTTCACATGAAACTCCCCAAAATTTGTAACATGAAAGTTGCAACCTTGAAGACCAAGTTGCGGTCTTGTGAACTACATGGTCCATCTTGCCCAACTTTGCCCTCCATACGCATGTCTTTTAGCATTTGTCACATAGAAGTCGCGATAATGACATGCATGATCCTTCTTGCTCAATATTGACCTCCATAAGAAGCTTAACATTTGCAACATGGAAGCAACAACCTTGAAGGTTAAGTCGTGACCTTGTGACATGCATGGTTCACATTTCTCAAGGTACTTAGCGTTGTGACATGAAAGTCGCGACCTTTAAAGACAAGTTGTGACGTTGTGACATTGAAAGTTGTGACCTTCATTCCTAAGCCGTAACCTATGAAATCTCCAAGAAACCTCACATCTCGGCCTACACAACCCAAGTCGCGGCCTTGTGACACCACCATATCCAAGAGGAGCCTCACATATCTATCCGACACACATAGCCTCCTAGAGAATCCTCATAGATTCAAAAGTTCCCCATCTTACCAGGATACCTCTTAGTGTTATCATCTCACTAGGTCATTCAAGGCACGATGTTTCACTAGTTCACCTCCAAGACTCTTTACTTCATTGAGATACTTACAAGATTTTTCGTCTCACCGCTTTACCTTTAAGGTTCCTCACCCCCAAGGCTCCCTGCCTCACTTGGACACCTCTAAGGCTACCCGTCTTACCAAGTCAACTCCAACGCTCTAAGCCTCACTGAGATCTAAGCCTACCCCGTCTCTCGAGTCACCTCCAATACACCTCGCTTCATCGAGACACTTTCATGACACCCCGCTTCATCAAGTTACCTCCTAGGTCCCCGCCTCACTGTGACACAACCAAATCTTCTTGCATCATTAGATCACCTCTAAGGCTCCTTATCTTTTTAGGACACTAGCATGTTGCTCGGAAGTGTTAAGCACTGCATGCAAGATAATAAAGCTCACTCGGTACCCACAAGTAGCGTGATGAGAGGCTAGAACTCAAGCACCTAAGTGGTCTCGAAGTAGACCACACTTTGTTAAAAACCAAACACACAACGACACATGACAAGTTTGATTTGTAAGTATAATTAATATCATCTTCTTGGTAAGAGAAGGCGATCTCATAATTGATATCGAGACTTTCTTCTTTAGAATCCTATGTATTGAAGTGTGGTTCGAATCCTGGAATAAGTTCTTACTTCAACTCTCGAGACAAATTTTGGGCACACACCCGAGTCTCCTGCTAATAATATGCTACCATTGTATACCTCTAGTCGGGCGCCAAACCAAAGCTAGAGTGTCCTGCATGAATTGGAAGTTGTTTGATGCTTCTGTCAAGAAGCGACCCACCATGACCCAAGTGTCTGGCTTCCAGTTGCTCTCATCCCCAAAAAATGCTCCAACTTCAAGCGTTGGACCGTCCTCCTCCCTTATCGGTAGCTTCTCATCCTTCTCTCCAATCGACTATTCATAGCGTAAAACTGAAACTCACAAAAGCAACCCCTTAATTATGTACCTCCGATTGTCTCCTTCCTCTGAAGCCGACCATCATTGCACTATATGTGATCTGTACCGCCCGTCCATCTCTTCTGATCCAACGCCACAACCCACACAACCAATTTTCGAAAACTTAATCCCTAGATACGGTCGAAACACACCATAAAAAAAACACACTCCTTCTCATATATAATGTTGGCAACACCCCAAAACCTATACACACAAGGAAAGAAAACCCGTATATGACACTGTCAGAAAAACCCCTCATAGGAAGGTAATTCGTCACCGACGAGAAAAGACCCTGGGCGGAGTTTATTTATTTTTATTATATAAAAATAGTGTTAAAAAGAAGTTGAAATACAAAACCTAATTACATACAAAGGCGTTCACCAAATGTAACAAGTCTTCTCTTCTCTGCTTATATTCGTATTTATTGTGATTCAATAACCGACCTCTTCTCCAAAACTATGTTGTTTCTACTTAAACAAATAGCTTATAGATCATCCCCAACCCTTACCCAACCACAGAGCACAGCACACTCGTAACCTAACATTCTCTGCTTTGCTGGGTTCACTTCACATTTTCACCAGAGAGAGAGAGAGAGCGGTGCATTCGCAGTTCCCACAATTCTCAGGGGCAATACCGTCAATCGTCTGTGAGAAGAAAGGGGTTTATGAAGGGCTTAAACACTTGCATCTCCCACACCCAATTTCCACACTCCAGCTGCTCCATCACTACTAATGGCGCTTCTTCACCAATCCATCAACCCAAACTAGCGCTCACACCCAGACCTAACTTCTCCTTTTTGTCCCCCAAGCCCCAATCTTATTACTCCGTTGCCCCTCCCATGCTGAAGCTCCTCTCCTCCTCACGCGCCTACGCCTTCTCTCCGGCTCTCCTAGTTGGCGCTCGCGACTCCAAATCGCCGCTGTTGACAGCCCTGAGTTCGTTCGGAGGGTTGGGTCGGAGAGACGATTATGGTTTGGGCCGGAGAGGGAGAGGGAGAGGGAGAGCATTTTTCTGCTCCGACTCCAGTGATGGCTCTGGCTCCGGTTCCGATTCAGACCAAGTCAGAGCGGTTGAGGTCGAAGGCGAGGAGATTGAATCAAATAGCTCATCTGCTATCGTGTCCACCAATCCCAGGCTCGAGGATTATCAAACGGTTGGTTCTGAATGTGATTTCACTATTATTGTTATTTTGCAATTTTCACTTCTAGTCTGTTTGTTTGCTTGGAAAAGTGGATAGAAAGTGCTGGTAAGGGTAGAGAAAAGAAAATAGTTGTTCTGTTGTGGTGCCGTGCGAGGAATTGTACATATTGATCATAAAAAAGGGTAGGAAATGAAAATTTGAGTGCAGCAGAAAGGATTGAAATTCAATCCTTTGCTAATTTGTCTTAGGTCTTGGAGATGGAAAAAAAATGCAGCTTTGAAGTTTCTCAAAAAAAAAAAAAAAAATTCTTAATGACGTTCTTACCCGACATAAAACTCATCATTACTAGCACACTGGTTTTGGAGTTAAACCTAAAAACTTTTCATCTTCCATACGAGACAAAAATAAAATTATGAGTAAAGGGTATTATGGTAAACTCATGTTCGTTAAAAGTAGAAAGTGACACTTATTTTGAAACAAAAATTGAACTCTAGACACTTATTTTGAAATGGAGGTAGTATTTTTTTGCTTCACTATCATTATTTTCTTTGGGTTGTGATGTTGTGTGAGCAGTGAGCTGTTTTTCCACACTTTCATGGTGAAGTAAAATTTTTGGCCTGTCAACCTTTGCTTTAGCACCTAAAGGCATTGACTTTTTCGAATTTTGGGGTAAACATCCTATTGGTTGATCTTGTTCTGAGAAACTTTGCTTTCTTACAGAATTTACTTGACTTGTGAGAACAGGAAATTATAATTTAACATAGAATTTGATACTGAAAATGCTTCACTCTATTTTAGTAAATTGCTTTGAAAATTGCTTAATCTTCAACACCACAGAAGTTGGACGGCTACAAAAGTTGTTGTCATGAAGATGATTCTGAGTTCTTTGGTTCCAATCAATTTTATCCTACACCGGACTGTTCTTATGGTCTTTTGCTCAATCTTTAACACTGTAGAAGCTGGAGGGTTACAAAATTAGTTCTCTTTGGTTCCAATCAAATTCATCCTATACTCTATGAATAAGATTACTCAATGATGCTGATACTAGTATATCATTGTGAAGTTCATGCATACTATCTATAAAAACTTTTCAATTGCTTTTCTAGTCTTATTTGTTGCTTATTTATTCACTACGACTGTATTTTATATTTCCTTTTAGGTTATTGCACTACCGCTGCCACACAGACCACTTTTTCCAGGTTTTTACATGCCAATTTATGTGAAGGTATGGCGAGTTCTTTCTTAGTAAATTAAATATTGGATGCTTTATAGTTTCTCAAATTTTCTCCGACCCAAAAACCTGAATTGATAAGTGGAAGGTTCAACTAGTGTATTAAGTGGTCACAATCTCCAACATTTAATCGATGTGGGATCCCATCAACACTTCCCTTCATGTGGAAGAACATATCTTTTGCTGATGGACCACAATAGGTATTTGCTTTAGTCGGTGGGCCGTTTACCACATTGGGTGGCTGTTAAAATGGGTCACAGGCCCGAATCAAACCTTGCTTGGGTACGAAATAAAATTTTCTCTAACCCAACTGATAGGTGGAGGGTTCAAATAGTTTATTAACGGGTTTTAATCTCCCCATTTAATCAATATGGGATCCAATCATCAATTTCTTGTATCAATGACAATCATTGCATAAGGGTATGTTAGCATTTTACTTATATCTAGGGACATAGCTTAATGCATAGGCGCATGTCACACATTTTTTTACTGTGAGGGGGGTTGCCTCAGAGGCGTGTACTGTATGCTTAACATTATCAGTGGAATAGTAAAATGAAGCTCTACTAGTTTCGAAAGTTATAAAAGTATAAGAGTTTCTACTTCTATTTTTATATGTTAATTTAACTAAAAGGTATGTATATGAAGGAGAGCAACAACTAATGTATGGATCAGTGGGAGAGTTCTGAGAGATTTTGTCCATAATGATAAGATTGCATCAAGGATCGTCTCTAAGCCCTTCCCTTTTTTGCCTTGGACATTGATGAGCTCACAAGATCTCTTCAAAGTTAGGATCTCCTTGGTGTATTGTTCTTTTCTAATGATATAATAGTTGATGAGAGTAAAATTGAGATTAATGTCAAGTTTTGTGGATAGGTGTCATTGATGAGCTCAAAAGACCTCTACAAGATTAGGCTCCTTAGTGTGTATTGTTCTATGCTAATGATATTGCAATAGTTGATGACAGTAAAATTGAGATTGATGTCAGATTTTATAGCTAAGAAGCTTTAGAATCAAAGAGGTTTAGAATAAGTGGAACCAAAACTGAATATATATAGTA
>JAYMTK010001626.1:0-15818 GCA_036897405.1 Pelargonium myrrhifolium | reverse complement strand
TTTTGGATAGTAGAGTGACCAAAGTGGTCCATTTTAAAGTTCGGTTACCAAAACGGTCAATTTTTGATAGTACAGTGGCCATTTGGGTGTTTTATCCTTTTTTTAAAAATGTTAGATATTTTGATACAAAGTGTTGACCTTTATAGTATATAGGTGGATTGTTCTCACAAAAAATTGACATTTAGATATAAAACTTATAAATGATTATATGATATTATATCTTGTTTAGTAAAAATACTTAAGAGTCAAATATCAATATGCATGTACATTTTGTTCATTTTAAACTTACTATCCATGTGTGAGAAAATCAAAACTGAAATTTTGTTTGTTTTTGTTTTAAGACACAAAAGCACTTTTATTAGCTTCTACAAACTTTTTATAGCAAACAAATATGTTTTTAGAAGCTACTTAAAAGCAACTTTAGGCTTTTGAGTAGTGTTACCAAACAAGCCCTTAGATCAGATGCCATCAATTCCACATCACCAGTACTAAGGTACTCCTCTATCATGGAAACATCTTTCTTGAAATCATCCAAGGGGTCTGACACGTGCAGTGCATGGGGTCAAAAAACTGAAATGATTCCTATTGAAAGAAAAAACAACCACGCATATCTTATTTGAAAATGTAAACAAATAAGCATCACAATTAAACCCGCGCCCAATCCCTAACAACTCACTCCACGTAAATTAACATTCGACTCCTCGTAAATAACTCGTTTAATCGTTGGATCAATGCTTGAACAGAGCAACAACAGACAGGAGGAGAGAAGATCATATTGTGCGAGTCAATCCAAGACCATTGAATTAGAAGATGAGGTGGAGGAGTTAGTTTGCCTTTGAATGAGATTGCGTGAAAGTTGGATGAGGAAGATGGTGTAGGTAAAAAAATTATAAAATCTAGAGGATAAAATGACAAAATCATGTCATTTAATATTTTAATTAATTTTAGACCAGTAGAGAGGCAACATGTGTCCTATTTTTATTTAAAATTAATTATAAAATATTTTAAAATGTCATGCCAACAATTAATGGAAAAAAAAATAAATATTATAAACTAAAATGTCACGTCAATTGGACCCACGTGACTAATTTTTATTGAGTGTGAGACAACTACGTCCCATTTTTAATTCAGGGACCTACATGGTGACTTTCTTATAAATATGAGACCCTTGGAATATTTAAACCTTTCGGAAAAGAGAACATAATGGATGTCGAGCAGTGGACCAGTGATTCTGAAATTCTTAGGAAGAAGTGTCTATAGGGTCCATGTACTATCTCACTTATTCCACTCGGATTCCTGAACTTTATTTTGTTCTACACGAGTCATACTTGAGTGCGTTTTGTTCTTGCAAGGTCCATTCCGTTAAATGACTAACGAAATCCGTAAAAAATAACTACCACCGTCAGAATTGAATTAAAAAACATGAATTTATTATTTTACTCTTTATATTTTCCAAACTCTTTAATTTTAACCCTCTTCTTCCTCATGCCCAATATTTCCAAACCAGTTGTAGCTTCTGGATCCATTTTCGGCGAGTGCCTTCTGCTCCGAATCTGCTCCACGAGCTTCTCGTCCTCTTCTCCGACCACGAGCTCAACATCTCCTGCTCTCTCCTTTCCGTACTTCAATCACGCCTTCGCGAGGGCCTAATCATTGATTTGCAAGAGGTTTTAGCAAAATTCTCATTCGATAATGTGTGCAAACTCGCATTTGGAGTGGACTCTACTTGTTCAAGATTGGATGACAATCCGATCGAAGAAACAAGGGACTTGAGTTTCGCTCGTTCGATTACGCGGTGGAGAGCAGATATGCATGAATCATGTTGCCAATTCTGATTGTGTCGAAGGTGAAGTGGTTGTTCAATTTTGGATCCAAAATGCGATGCAGAAAAGCTGTAGCTTTAATCAACCAATTTGCTGGGGTAATTATAAACTCAAGACTAAAAACTGAAGAATTTGATTGTGAAAAGGCTTAGGATCTGTTATCTAGATTTGTTTCGCTGACGACAAATATAGAGTTTTATGATGTGAACAACAAGAAAACGTTCCTGAGAGACATCGCCACGAGCTTCGTACTTGCCGAAAGAGACACGAGGTCGTCAGAGGGAGGAAAAGAGTCGAAAATGTTGTTGTAGGAGAGACAGAGACTCTAAGCTGGAAAGAGAGGAGAAAATGTCCAGGAGGATTCCGTTGAGGTGGCTTGTGGCTTGGGGCTTTGCAGGACGGGGACGGGAAGTGAGTTAAAACATGCAGTAAATGGACACTGGGCCTACACCTGATTTGGAAAGATTGGGTATGAGGAAGAAGAGGGTTAAAATAAAGAGTTCGAAAAATATGAAGGGTAAAATAGTAAATTCATGTTTTTTTAATTCAATTCTGACGGTGTTAGTTTTGACGAATTCCGATAGTCATTTAACGGAATAGACCTCGCGAGAACAAAACACGCTCAACTATGACCCGTGTAGAACAAAATAAAGTTCAGGAATCCAAGTGGAATAAATGAGACAGTACAAGGACCCAGATGCACTTTTTCCAAATTCTTATAAATCATCAATCAAGAAATAAGAAGTGCAAGGAAATTTTTTGCCATATGAAAGGTATGGATTATGAAGAACATGATTGATAAAGTGTTCAAGGTATCAAGTGTGCTCATACATTCAGAATCTTGATAAGAACAAACTAAACTGCTAAATTTGAAAAATGCAAGACAAAAACAATAACTATTGCAGAGGAGATTCCATTACCACGAGAGGTTTGGCATTGTACGCTTACTTGTCTCCATATGACACAAAATATATAAGATCAATCATCGGTGGAGCCAGGGATAGGCCGTAGTAAGCATGTGCCCACCACAACCTCCTTAAACTCATTTTACTAGGCTTAGTTACGATCAATTCCTCATACTCAGATTTAGTTTGGCTCATCCAATCTCTCCTAAAATACTTTGACGAACATTAGTTGTCCAAAAATTTAGCCTCGGTCCATAAATTGCGCCCACGTTGAGCCTCAAGTCTGGCTCCACCATTGAGATCAATCATCCAATTGGTACAGGAAAATAGGATACCAGCAATGTTCACAAATATAACACTCAAGGATCTTAATATGACAAGTAGTTGAATCTATGTATAAGCAGCAACTATAACTGAGAGAAGTCAATGATAGAACCTACCAAAGAAAGGGTAGATACACCCAATAAAATGAAGTAAATTCGATTTGTAGTCTTTACTGAAAAATAATTATACCATGTTAGGCCTCTGTGGCAACAGAAGATTATAAAACTTGTCATGTAAAAAAAAGTTTTTCCCTTTGCTATCAACTGCCTTTTTCCACCCACACCATCCACTATTTACAATCTTCTTTAGGTCATCGTTACCTGTGTAGTGAGGATCGAGAATGAGAAATGCGCAATCTCCACTTGCTTCATTATAATCTATTCCCAAGAGGGTGTATGCGAGAACTCCACCGCCTATATTGTTAACAAGGTAACAAGAGGCTCACATCAAAACCATATCATATCTAGTTGGAGAAAGGTATCAAAACAACAGAGGTACATTTCATTCTACTGACCGATCATGATAGGTGTTCCTTGGTTCTCGAAGTGTAATGACAGTTCTCGACATTTTTCAGGAAGCTCAGATCCAGATCTAACATTTATGACTTTGCAACTAACCTGTTTAAACGAACAACTTATTCTGTTAAAATGAGTGCCCAGAAACCGCTGAACCATGCAGATTTTCAGGTAGGTTAGACTTCCCGCATAATTGTGAACAACCATATGCAAAAGACACACATGATATAAACTATGTATCACCTTACTGTACACATGCAAAGCCGATAAAAGTGGAAAACTTGATAATCTTGGTGTATGTGAATGTGAAATAATCAAGAGTTTGAGACTATAATGGCATTACTTACACCAAGAAGTTTATCTAAAACAAAGCTGAGTTCAATGGCACCAATCCATTCACGTGAACCAATAAAAGAAGGGTCTTTGTCACCAACCTCTACAAGAGACTGCTGTATCTCCCTGTGAAAAAGAAAATGTCAATGCTAAGTCACTACATTGAACATAAATAGATGAAATTAAGATATCACCATAATATTACTCTTGCAAAGTACCAAAAACTGCAAATTGATGAATGGATATTGGAGTAATTTCAACCCAGAGCCTTAGGTATCACCAGCTCAAATTAAATTAATCCCATCTACATAAATGTCTTTAACACTGATCTCTAACTACTGATAAGCATTACCTGTGCGAAGGAACATCAATGGATGTATAGTGCTGGAGTCTAAACCATGATATAATAGTTTGTAATGAACGGTAAGCACAACCCCAACCCTGAAAATGAAAATATAAATGACATATCAGAGAATTGAGAGCACTGGAAAACAATGTACATGAAAAAGATACCATGATTACAATACAATGTTCCTGTATGAGCAATACTGATTTTCTTTTTTGACAAATACGAATAACAGAGAGAAGAGAGGAACAAATAGATTTCCATAATTAACCAACAAGGACTAAATCAGAACCTGATATTACAATAAAATTGTGAGAACAAATAGATGCTTATTGTGAGAAACAATTTTCTTTATTTCTCTCAGAACAGAGCAAATTTATTTGAGCCAAATTTCTATTTGAAGGGAGAAATTCATTACCGAGTCATCGAATCCATCTTGCAGGTAATGATGATACTCATAAGAACCCTGAACCAGAGAAACAATTCCCCCAGAAACTGAAAAAGAAAAAGCAAAATCAAAGTCATTTAAGTGAAGTTAACATAAGGAAGAGTAAGCAAAAGTAAAAGAACAAAATATGCACCACTAACCCCCACTACTTGGAATTCCAGTATGCACATCTCTAAGCAAAGCAGAACCTGATATTACAATAAAATTGTGTAAAAAAATTCAATAAATAATAATATAATACACATACTAATCCATAGAATATCTAACACGGCCAATGCTTAAAAAAATACCTTTTTGTTTCATATTACTCTTCATGCTATCTTTAGCGAATGATAAAGCATTAACAATTCGTAGGAGCGGACGATCAGATGGCAAACCCAGCCTGAAATGGAGAGATCTTCTAACTTCAACTGTAAAAAGAAACTTCTGTTATACTTCTCCACGCAAAAGAAAGATACCCCAGATTATGAGAAGATTCAAAATCACCATGCTTAACGTGAACAAACCAAACACAAGGACTTTGTATATAACATGGAATATTGAGCATCTAAGATTCAAAATAATGACTCTCCACAATATGATTGGCTGTTCCAATAACCAATCATCAAACATGGTGCCTTTAGCATTTTAAAGTCCATCAGAATGGTAAAGTATTCCAATATAGATTTGCACACATTAATGGTTTAACACAACCAAAATTCTCTATATATACTGCACTTTGTAAGGTAAACTTCTCTACATACCTTGCTTCATTTCTGTCTCTCCATAACTGAGTTCATAGATGACAGTTACTGGATGCAGCATGCCTGGAGGTCTGTAGTGATAAGGACACAACTGTCAACAAAACAGAACTGTGATTCTGTGAACAATGAAGACCAATAAATAACAAGGGCTTTGAATAAACTAATTGTATCTTAAAAAAAGATGAAGCTTCAAATACCTAGATGTAAGTTTGTAAGAACAAACAAACTAATAAAACATGATAAAACTACCTGGCTATAAAGATTAGGAATTTTTTTCATACATCATAGAACAAAATCTACTGAAAAGGTTGTCAAGCATTTACTGTATCTTTGTTTTCTTCTTCCATATATTTTACTTAGAGTACAAATATATATATATACACACACACATACACATATAATATAAATAAAACAAAATTGGGTTTACCAAGATGCTGTGAAGACAGTTTTTTTTAAGCTTAGATGCTTACTATCATATACACAAGGATCTAGAATTCAATTCAATAATTCAAGCTTCTAAAGTTTTGATGGAGTGCTCAGTATAGCGCTGTTTTTGGAAGTTAGAAACTTGGTAGAAGCACTACCCATGGTAAATTTGATGTTTGACATGTATTCTTAGTCAAATGATGGTTGGAATTCTAATTACACTTCTGTCATCCAGTAATGATGTGAAAAATCCCAAATCAGTTAAACCAGAGGTCTTTTGGGATATGCTACAAGCGCCTCTAACTAAATGCAGCCCAAAGGTCAGCCCTTCTTCTATCACCACATCAGAGGCAAGGTTTTTCTACTCCCCTTCATTTATTAAATCTAAAGATGAGAAGATATGTCTGAGGCTCTTAGTATGTAAATTGTAATACAATATCATATCACATGTTTTCTTGAATCTGGACAATTAGATACAGAGGTAGCTTAAGACCAAGTGAGAGAAAGTTCCATCTCTACAGAATTTGCTCCAAGCAAATTATAAACATTACAATCTACGGAACAAGATCTTGCCTGAGGATGTTGTGTCAAGAGGTTGGGCAAGATAGAATTCTTCAAAGTATTCAACTGATCAACTAACCCAGGGATGATTAACTTTGAAACAGCAGTTGCCAATGGAAGATCCTTCACCGCATAAGAAAGAACTTCTAGTTTATAATCAACAATCAAAAGTTTGGCTTCCTCCAAAGCTGAAAAAACAAAATGTATCCACATTATAAAGTCATAGATGCCTGACTTTTCAGAAGACCTGTCTGTTATAAATATTATATACAACTGTAGGAACACAATAGCAGTTATAAATACAAATATCAATACCTGGAAGATATTTTGCGATAGGCACAGCAGATTTCAGGGAACTTTCTGATTTATTGTGCAAAACACTTACTTGAATTATATTTGCATTCTAAGAAAAGAAATCAGTTACAAAAAATATATTCATCATGTCACTGAATAACGAAGGCAATATATTGCTAAATGTAATATTGAGATTACTAATAGATCACAGTATGAAGAACAAAGTTTCAAGACATATATTATACCTCAACAGAATTAGATGCGCCGAAAGATTTACTCTGTGAACAGAAGTATGAACACAACATGGACTTCGCATCAGAAGCAAGAGCAGATTGCGCGCTTTTTGAAATATCTGTGTGGTCATCTAAATCTGTACCGCGAAGAATGACAGGTCCAGGCACATCTTTGGAGCTTTCATTTGACATTTCCATCACATAAACAACCTGTTTATCTCCAAACTTAGCAATAACTGCTTCATTTGCTCGCAAATAGATCTGTTCTGCATCTGGTAACAAGTAATAAAGCTTGCATAATTAGAATTTAAAAAATAATAAATAAATAAAAAATTGAGTGCACTGTAATAAACAACCAATATAACATAACTGAACAAAAAAAAAAATGATATTGCAAACATGATGATTGGAATCCAAATAATGATAAACAAATAGGTACACGGACGTGAACCCAAAGTAGATTCTCATCTAAACCAGCAGATTGGTAGAATATCCACATTGATTATCTAATAAGGTAAAAATAACGATTTCTCAATGACTTTGACTTCCTCATACCTACTGAAATGGACGATGGAATATCTTTGTTTTTAAACTTCCAATTGAGCAATCTGAACAGCAGCGTGTTCTCTCATTTACTGTCAGCTCCACGAGTATTTACTGCTGATTACATGTGATGATATATTTTTTACACAAGCGACTAAGGCTCCAAAAGAAACATGGGAATGACTAAGCAGAGAGGCCGGCTATATGACTGAACAAAATTCATCCTAACCACAAAATAGTATGCAAATTATAATTTTATTCTTCTGAGGTACTTGTAGCCAGCACATTTTTCCAAAGGAAACACTCAGACTTTCGGAGCCATAGTGGAACCTCTTAAATGAAAAACGGACAGACACAAACAACTCTTTTTATTTTTTTGCTGTTGTATAAAGACCGCAATCAACTGTGCTACTCCAGAAGGCTGCTCTTAACTTTCAGAGCCACATAAAGACCTCTTCCAAATATAATTGAAAGAGCTAAGTGCATTTTATCACCCTCCCTGCTCTCTCGCGTCAACCTTCCTCTTCTCTCTCTTATCAACTAAAATGAAGAGTTCCATTAAACATTGTAAAAAGAACCAAACACCCAACGAACTGAACATTTCTGCACACAGAAATGTAAAATATAAGGTAGGTTTGGATTTTAAAAATTGGAATGGGAATCAAGATTGGGAAAGTCATTCTTATGTCCAAAAAGTCCTGATGCAAATGAAGATGAACAAAAATTCTAATCCAAACGCGAACTAAGAGCATTTATCAGAAACAGCAGCCACTGTACTCATTAACACAATAAGGCAAATACTAACTTTACACTTGATCACAAGCAACATCAGAAAACTCCTACATTCTATCAAATGAAAGAAACCAGAAATACACACATCCCAGCAACTATGAATAAACTTACTGGATGAATTGTTCACAGGAACAAAGAGGGGCAACCTGAGCGGCAGTTCGCACCGGAGCAAGCAACCTCTTTCCCAAATACACTTGCCGCCATCATCTTCATACACAACTGAAGAAACAGCTTCAAGCCCACCTGAATTCCCCGAATCCTTTACGAAAAATTGCACTTCATGCGTATCCAGTGTCGCTACTGCCCCAATCAAACGCTTATATACAAATTCTCCTCCATAATCATCATCACCGAGAAGCTCTCTTATCTTACAAGCAGCATCAATGGCCTCACCAGCTAGTTGCTCAGCATTTCCTTCGTTTCGAACTATCAGTGCTCCGATGACGGAAAACCCTTTCAACAGCAGAGTCCGCAGATCCTCTGCTCAATACAAAATAGAAATAAACTTGTTTCAGAGAAAACTTGGAAGAAGAATCGGAGTACTGAATTTTCTAGGGAACCAAACAGACAAATCACCTGATTCCTTGTTGAAGTCGGGGGATGAGGAGTTGGAAGGAGAGAGGTTGTGGATGCATCTGAAAGTGGAGATTATGGAGAGAGGCTCAGAGAGAAATGGAGATCCGATCAGCCATTGCAGACCCGACCCGTTTCTGATGATAAGGAGGTTGGGGCAAAGCACTCGCAGGCTTGTTCGGCTGTTCTCCATTGATAGTGTTCGATGCAGTGCAGAGCGGTGACATAAATGGAGTCCTCTCCTTTCTCCTTCACTTCACAGTCGTCTCGTCTCGTCTCGTCAGTCAATGGCTTGCTGTGCCTCTGCGCGATTTATTTGAAGATGGGCCAAAACCGGACCGAAAACAAAATCTAGGCCCAACATGAGCAGTTATTCGGCCTCGTTTCAAGTTAGAATGTACCGTATGTTTTAGGGTTAATTGCATACTTTGCACTTAGGTGTTGACTTGAGAAATGTAAAATATTATGGATCGTGGATGTTACGGAAATTTAGATTATTTTCTTTTTTATTTTGAAAGTAAACAGAACAATTTCATTAAGTCATGAAAGTAGTTTTCCCCGATACATAGTAAAATCCCACCCGGCTAATACTACGGACCCAGATCAAGCGCAGTCAGATAGGAAGTCTTCCAGCTGTTAGTCCATGGGAAGTGAGATAACTTTTTCTCAAATATTTATCCCTCATGTCTAACCATATTCCAACACGTCCCATGCCTACAGCCAGGAACCTTCCTCGATTGCCCCCCAACCGGTCATACCAAGACACAACAAAATAGAAAAATACCAAACTAACAAGAAACTAACCAAGTCCAAATCAAAACGAAAGCCAAAAACAAACCAGCTAGAACAAAATAAAACACGAAATAGAACGGAAATTGAACTTGAAACCCAAAAAAGCAAGCACCACCCACATCCGCCTTCCTTCCCCATCCAACCCGTACTCAACCGACAAGCTTGTCAAGCCCCTCCCTGACAGCTTCGCCTCCATTTTTTGAGCTTTCGGCTAACCCCATCTGACTTCTTCGGCACAATAGACCCAACCGCCAACGCGGTCGACTCCACCCCCTTACAAGCGGTCTCGCTCGAGCTCTTCCCACGCCGCCCTCGTCTCCGGCCTGATGCAGGTACTGACCATAACACCACCATAAGAGATCGCCGCCGCCTTATTGCCATCTCTGTTTAGACCCATGGTCGCAGGCCCTCTCGGCCTCTACCATCCTTCTTCTCCGGCGTAGCCCTCGATCTAGGTCCTTCAAAGCCAGTACACGACCGCCACCATCCAGATCCATCGACAACATAAGACTCCCATAACCGCCGCCTCCGTCTCCCCCAAACCCTAATCCTTCAAACTTTTCCCTTCAAACCCTTCCATTACAAGTTATTGTTTCTTGAAGTCTTAGTTGAAAGTACACAAAATAAATAGTTGGGAGATCAAAACATTTTCTTTTTTAGATATAATAAACTAATAATAACTCATGTTGACTAAAAAGTAGAACCAAGGACAAAAATCTCTTAAAAAAAAGAGTACCTGAAATCTGCATAGAGGGTAAGGCAAGTTAAGAGATAAATTTGTATCTTATTTATAGTGATCTCCACCAGAGATTCCTGCAAATTTTGTATTTCTAACCTGTTTACTGTTTTTATCGTAAAACATGAATTAGGAGTCCTATTTCACTATAAAAAAAATTATATAAAACCTCATATTGACTTATGTTTCTTTTAATTGTTCCGTTCCGTACAAGACCCGACGGAGAGACTGAAGCTTCCTTCACTAAATTATCATACACAATGCTCCTGTCAGTCACTGTTATATGAAACAAACTAAACCTTCGGTTAGTCATTATTAACTTAAATTCTTTAAGATATTTAAATTTCCACTTAAAAAATTTCATGTACTTTTTCAAATTTATTTTGTAATTCTTGGTTTTTCTGAACTAGAATTGCAACTGGAATTAAAAATCCAATTTCTAGTTAAGTTGAAATGTAAGTGAATTTGTATCTCATTGATCAACAGTCGTTAATTAGTTCCGATGGCGAGTTCCGGCGACGAGGCCGCTTTACTCAGCGACGTCGAGGACGATGAGCCGGTACCGATCGTCATCAACAGCAATGCGAATGCGGACGACCTGTCGCCGGAGAAGTTCCGGGCGCTTCTCGCTGAGCTCGATCGCGAGCGGAAAGCGCGCGAGAAGACGGAGAATTCGAAATCGGAGCTGCAAGGCAATCTCCACAGATTAAAGGTTTTAATTCGCGAGGCAATCAAGGCGCGTGACGAGGCGATTCGATCGAACCAGAAGCTTTCCGCGGAGCTGGTCGAAGCTAGTAGGGTTAGGGAAGAGGCGTTGAAGGAGAGGGACGAGGCTGCGAGGCGATTTGAAGAAGCGGCGAGAGCTAGGGATGGGCTGAGATCGGAAATAGAGAGCTCTGCTCATATGCTGGAGAGAGGGATAGAGAAGATATCTGAAAAGTTGAGAAACTTCAAGAACTTCTCTGCCGAGGGATTGCCTAGGTCGCAGAAATACTCCGGCTTGCCGGCGGTTGCTTTCGGAGTGATTAAGAGGACAAATGATATTGTTGAGGAGCTTGTTAACCAGATTAACAACACCTCCAAGTCTAGGAATGAAGCTAGAGAACAGATGGAGCAGAGGAATTACGAGATTGCCATTGAGGTTTCTCAGCTTGAAGCTAGCATATCTGGGTTGAGGGATGAGGTTGAGAAGAAGAATTCTGTTATCGAGAGTTTCGAGAAAGCTATAGCTGAAAAGGATCGGAAGGTATCCGAGATGGAAAGGCAAATGCCAGAAAAGGAGAAACTTATCGAGTATTTAGAAACAAAGATGGAAACTCATAAGAATTTACTGATTGATCTGTTGAATTATGTGTCGAAAATTCATGACCAGATATGCAATGTCATCAAGATAGTTGATGCTAAGAATTCAGATCATTCTAAATTCTCTCAGTCCTTGTTTCTCCAGCAAGAAACAGACATGGAGGAGAACTTACGCGCCTGCTTGGCAGGGATGGAATTCATATATGAACTGACTAGAATTCTTTATCAGAAGACAAGGGGTTTAGTAGAACGAAAGGGTCGCGAAGTAAAAAGTTTGAACGAAACAGTTTCTCAATTGGTCAAGGAGAAAGAGCAGATTGGATTTTTAATTAGAGGTGCAGTATCGAAGAGGATGATATCGGATCCATCTTCTAGGACGAGTGAGAAGATGGAAGGGTTTAATGTTGCAAGAAATAGATTAAGAGAAGCTGGCTTAGATTTCAAGTTTACTAAGCTTCCAGGGGATGGAAGGGTTTCATCTTTTCCTGATAAAGAGAATGCACACAAGAAAGAGGATGAGATATACACTTTGGTAAGTGTTTCTTAGTGTTTGCAGTTGAAGCATGATTCATTTATATATTTGAAACTTTAATTTATCAGCTGAGATAATTATATGTGGTACATAGGCAGGTGCTTTGGAGAATATTGTCAAGACATCTCAGCTTGAGATTACTGATTTGCAGCATTCAGTGGAGGAACTGAGGTACTCGTGTCATTCCCATTCAGTGATCTACTGACTAGTTTGTTTTCATATTTTTTTATACTGCTCCACTGGATTATAGGGCAGAGTCAAATTTACTTAGAGAGCGCATAGAGGCTCAAGCTAAAGAACTTAACCAGAGAAAGAATCGAGTAGAGGAGCTGGAAGAGAAGGAAAGAATGGCAAATGAAAGTGTAAGTACATTGTTTCTTTCTGACTCTTAGTCCCTTTTGATTCAATATCATTTTTTATTAGTCGATTTCAGTATAAGATACAATTTGTACGCTATAGTTTATCTGGCGAGGCTGGTATTTCTCTATGTGTATTTGTTCCCATCACGTATTGATATGCTCCACATACATGTTATAGGTGGAAGGGCTTATGACGGACATTACTTTTGCCGAAGATGAGATCACAAGATGGAAAACAGCAGCAGCTGAAGAAGCTGCTGCTGGCAGAGCCGTTGAACAAGAGTTTTTGGCGCAGGTAAATTCACTGAGTTTGCCTGAATTTCATACTGGCCTTGACATTTTCCAATGTGCCTGAATATGTTATTCAGATCAGGAAATGATATCAAGGAATTGTTCTAAAAGTTGTTGAAGTAATTGCTTGTAATCTTTTGGAAGCATATTTCTTGTGGATTATTGACCATTATATATATATATATATATATATATATATAGATTCTAGTTATTTGTGAATACGTTTAATATGTTTTGATAGCCACTTCCTTGGGACAGTTAGGCACATTCTATATCACCG
This sequence comes from Pelargonium myrrhifolium, assembly GCA_036897405.1. Taxonomy (NCBI): domain Eukaryota; kingdom Viridiplantae; phylum Streptophyta; class Magnoliopsida; order Geraniales; family Geraniaceae; genus Pelargonium; species Pelargonium myrrhifolium. Next base: position 2,667 of record JAYMTK010001626.1, on the reverse strand, counting down.
AATGCTAATAGAGTTTAATTAGATATATTGACCTGCCCAGATGGAGCTGCTATATCTAACCTGCATCGATCATAATCTTTCTGTCAGTGTTGTATGTTTCATGCCTAAGTGGTGCATGGATATAAGTTCTGAAAGTAGATTTAATGATTCTTGTTGTTTGGGTATATTTCACTATCTGTGTTGGTGAAATCTCCATAATATGATCATAATGTGGTTTTTGTTGTACTTCTGCAGTTAGCAGCACTGAGGCAGGAACTTGAAGAGGCGAAGCAAGCCATGTTGGAGGCAGAGAAGAAGCTTAGATTCAAAGAAGAGACAGCAACTGCTGCCATGGAAGCAAGAGACGCGGCTGAGAAGTCATTGAGGTTGCAAGACACGAGAACAACAAGGTTGAGAGATAAAGTAGAGGAACTAACTCGTCAGCTCGACGAGTTTGGAAGCAGGGAAGATTTGAGGAGTCGAAATGGGCGATCTAGATATGTATGCTGGCCATGGCAGTGGCTTGGGATTGATTTTATTGCAGTGCACCAGTCTAACATAGAACAACACGGTTCAAATGAGATGGAGCTTTCTGAACCCTTTCTTTAATTATACATTATTTTCTAGATGAATGGAACTTTTGCATGTGGGATAGTTTTTTGTTGATGAATCAGTTGTATCATATAGTTTACTTCTAATTTCTTTACCCAAGTTTTGCCATTTGATTTATTTCCAAGCAATTTTTCTTCATGTCTCACTAAAATGTACCTATTCTGCAATATAAATGATGCAAATCTTGTCATTCTAATTTGTTTTGTTTCTTTGCATTTCCTCCAATATTTTGTTTCCATTAGGACCTAGAGCTCATATCTTCTCATGAGAGGTCAGAATGAGCACTGAAACAATTGTGTGATGTTCAAAAATAGGTGAGCATTTGAACAACTTTCAAGAGAGGTTAGTCAAACTTGTGTGCTGTTTATTTTTTTTAACAGGTGATTGGGAACTGTATGGATTGTTGAAAGCAGAGTATTATATATGTCAGAATCTAAAATGAAAGATGTGGAAGGCAGATGTTTGTATATGTCAATTTGACTTTTGTGCTTACTAGGACTGAGGTTTATCGATTCTTGAATATGAGCTGCTACTACTTCCATTCTTCGTAAAGATGGTTGACAAAAGGCTCCCATAGCAACTTAAATTCAGCTTATTCATGGTTGGTATTGTCTCATCCATTTATTTTATATTTTACAAACTTCACATTATAAGCATAGCTATTTACCTCATGATATTTTCTGATGGCCATCGGTATTTGATTGGAAACAGAATGAGAGCTGTTTTCTTAGGTAACGAAAGACCAGGTTCCTCTTCCATGTTGATATCAGTCTCCTTCATCCCACTGGGGAGCTTCCAGTCAAAGCAATACAAGAGATTTGCTAGTGCAAGCTCCACTATGGATGTTGCCACAGTCATTGCCGGACAGATTCTCCGACCTGCCCCAAATGGTATGAACTCAAAGTTTTGCCCTTTAAAGTCAATGGAGTTATCTGAAAACCTCTCTGGAAGGAATTCCTCTGGGTTGCTCCAGTGATCAGGATCTCGTCCAATCGCCCAAGCGTTGACTTGGATCCGGGTTTTTGGATACACATCATAACCATTGAGCTTGAAATGTGACAAGGCTTCTCTTGGCAGTAGAAGTGGAACTGGAGGATGCAGTCTTAGAGTTTCTTTCACTATCATCTTAAGGTACTTGAGCATATCAAGGTCACTTTCAGTGACTTTTCCTTTCTTTCCAATGCAGCCTCTAACTTCATGCTGTACTTTCATCATGATTCTTGGGTTCCTTGCCAGCTCTGCCATTGCCCAGACTATTGCAATTGCACCAGTGTCTACTCCAGCCAAGAATATATCCTAGGATTAGTAATGAGGGGCATGTTAATTATATATGTAGCAGGAAGAGAAATGGAACAGTTGACCAGTTTCATCTACAAGAAAAAGAATATCAGAGTAGAAATAAAACAGTTTGATGGCTTAGTTACCATAAGAATTGCCTTAATATGATCTGTAGAGAATTGAACTGCACCAACTTTATATTGTTCTCTCTCTATTCTTAGCAGCACATCAACAATATCCTCCTGCTCTTGTTTGTTCCTGGCAGGATTGAGATGGCTATCAATGAGATGCTGGAAGAAACTGTCCAGTTCATGGAAGCTCTTTTCAAGTCTTTTGTGAAGACCGGTGAACCAGTCAATGATGCAACCTACATAAGGAAAGAAATCAGATGCAGGGAAGTCTCCCAGCATGGCCGAAGCTTCATCAACCACTTCTTGTAATTTCGTATTGCTAAACTCAGTCCCATCATAAGTCTTCCCGAAAGCAGTCTTGAAAATAACACTAACAGTGAGGGAGAGGGACTTCTCGGTAAGATCAACAGGAGTAGCAAAAGATGATGATTGTGTGATAGATTTCACCAAAAAAGCAACCCCCTCTTCTCTAATGTGCTGAAACTCTTGCAGCCTCTTTGCACTAAAGAGCTGAAGAACACATAGTTTGCGCATTTCTCTCCAATGATGGCCATAAGGTGAGAAACTTACATCCAGATAGTTGTAGGAAAGTCTACCAGGACCAGCTAAAGGTGGTCTGGTGCAGCAATCAAGATCATGATCCTTCAAGACCTTCCTGGCAGCTTCA
>JAYMTK010001625.1:0-15819 GCA_036897405.1 Pelargonium myrrhifolium | reverse complement strand
TAAATTTATATCAGTCAACTGATATACATTTTACCCTTTGAGACATATAAACTAGTAATAAAATTACCATGTAAGCTAAACAATGACCAGTGCATTGTAAAAAATTAATTTTAAGATAATAAATTTGAAAATTAAAAATTCCGGTCCGAATCGATTTTAAAGTGAACCGGTTAGTTTTACAAACGACCGGTCCGGTCCAGGATCTGAATTGATGATCGAACATAGGTAAAAGGGCGGGGATTCCTAGGCCGTTGTGGTTGCCGCCAAGCCTACTGAAATGACACAATTACCCTCACAGACAACGCAAATAAAACCTCACCAGTCGGGGTTTTCTCGTCCATACAAATTCATAGTTCAGACCAGCACAGTCCCGAACTGTACATATCCCCCAAATTTCTCCGGCGACCAGAGCACCGTCTCAGCTAACCTGCACCGTGAGCGCACGATCGTATCCTACGCACAAGTTTTTATTCAAATGGCGGTCACCGATGAGGAGATTCTGAAGACGCTCGAGGACACGACGCGGAACTCCACGCGCCACCAGCTCGAAACCCTCCGATTCATCCTCGGCCGCCACTCCGGCGTACGTTACCTCCAGAATTTCCTCCGGCATCAGGATTCTCCGATCGTTGATCCTGCAACCTTCCGTCGAACCGTTCCTTTGTCCTCTTACGCCGACTACACTGAGCTGATCGATCAGATGGTCAATGATCCGTCCGGCTCCGATCAGCCTCTCCTGTCCGTTGATCCTTTAGTCTGCTTCTTCTACAGCTCTGGAACGAGTTCTATGGAGCCGAAATTGATACCGTACTTCGATTCTTCACCTTCGAGAGCAGCATCTTTTCTTGCTCACCAGAGCTCTGGTGCTATACTGCGAAGGTGAATTCGTTTTTTTCTTTTTCTCTGCTGATTCAGTTCTGTAGCAACTGAATTGTGTCGAATTAGGTCAAATTTGATGTTACAGATTTAGGAAAATGAGTTGATTTATGAATTTGGATGCTTGTTTGATACCTTACTTTGATTCTCCACTTTCGGTATTAGTGTCTTTGCTGAGAAACTGAAGTAATTTTTGTTTTTATTTTTCTTTGCGGATTCAAATCTGTAGCAACTGAATTAGGTCTAATGATGTTACAGACTTGGGAAAATTAGTTGATATATGAATCTAGATGTTTGTTTAGGTTGTTTCTGCTAGTCTGAAATGAAAAGGAGTAAAAACAGTGCCACATTCAATGTGTGAGTTGTGGTTAGATTTATATGAGACTGAGTGAATGTGACTTCAAGCTCAAACTATTTGGACTTAACAAATGGTATCAGAGTCTACTTCGCCCTAGGATCGAAGGCACACTCAAAGCCACTTGAGATTGGTTGACTCGACGAGGATGTCAAGGCTCAAAGGATGGGTCATGTTACTGTCTAAAGAACAGAAAAATAGTAGCATTGCATGTGGATTCTTAGATTTGATTTGAAATGTTGTATTCCAAATACAAGTATAATGTTTAGGAAACCATAGAATTTCAAGTTGTCATTTGAAATCCCATGTTGTAGACATATTTTGAATACTATTGGATTTGAGTCAAATCCAAATCTGAATTCTTTGTGCATCCAAATAATAGATGTGGCTCAAATCCCGAATTTCACATCAAATCTAAAAAGACCATTTAAAGAATCACAAATTGGACGATGATAGAGTTGTGGTGCCAACTACAAGTGATTGGCCATCCTCCAACAAATGGCCGGATTTTTTATGTGATTTTATCAAAGCTCAAACTATTTGGTTCATTATTGTTTCTTATGAGGTTGTCCGTGAATAAAATCCTATAGGATTTATGTGTGTGTGCGTGCACGTGCTAGCATTTGGATTAGGTTGAATTGTATAACTGCCAAATTAGGTTGAATTAAGTCAAATTTGATGTTTCAGATTTACTAACATTGATTTATGAATTTGGATGTTTGTTTAGGTTGTTTCCTGTGAGGTCGGTAGTGAATAAAATCCTAGGGTTTATATATGCTGGCAATGTCACCTACACTAAAGGTGGTACCAAGGTTATGGCAGCCTCTGCATTTCCATTGCAGAACAGCAAGGCTAGCTTGTCTCAATTTCTTACCATGTGTGCTAGTCCCCAAGAAGTCATTCTTGGCTCGGACTCTGAGCAGCAAATGTATTGTCATCTTCTCTGTGGGTTGAGGAACTCCAATTTGATAGATGGGATTGTTGCCCCTTATGCTGAGGGATTGGTTAGGGCAGTTTATATGCTGGAATCCAAGTGGGAGCAACTCTGTGAGGATATTGAACACGGGTTTCCCAGTTCTGAGATTTCTGATGCTGCTATGAGACAATCTGTGGTCAAAGTTCTTGGTGGGCCTCAATTGGATTTGTCAAAGAGAATCCGATCAGTTTGTGAAGAAAAGAATTGGGGAGGGATTGTGGGGAAGTTGTGGCCTAATGTTCGTTTTGTTAAGTGTGTGACCACAGGAAGTATGAAGCAATATTATCCAAAACTCAAGTACTTTGCAGGAGAGGTACCTGTGTTGTGTGGAGACTACTTTGCTTCAGAATGCTGTGTGGGAATTAACTTGGACATTACTCAACCTCCTGAGACAACCCGGTTTGTTATGCTTCCAACCGCGGCCTATTTTGAGTTCCTTCCTTATGATCCTGAAAAGTCCAATTTTGCTGCAGAAACTGTCGAATTTTCTGGTGTTGAAGTAGGGAAGATGTATGAAGTGGTTGTGACTACTTTTAGAGGATTGTATCGGTACCGTTTGGGTGATATAGTAAGGATTGTTGGATTCTATAACGAATCGCCACAAATGGAGTTTGTGATGAGAGCTCCTAAAACTGCCTTTGAGTTAGTAACTGAGAGAGACTTGATGTCGGCCATGGAAAGTTTTCGAGGTGTGCTGAGAAATGATATGGTTGCAGAGATTAAAGAGTTTGCGTGTTTCTTGGATTTGGAACTGAGCCCGAAGCAGTTGAAGGTTTTTGTTGAAATTGAAGAGGGATGTGTGTCTCTGCAAGCAAAGATGTCAGAGGAATTGGTTGTTCTTAAAAAGTGTTGTTCGTCTCTTGAGGATGGCTTGGGAGGTATTTACAAAGTCCAGAAGGATAGAGGACAACTAGGCCCTTTGTTGGTATCCATTGTAAGGCCTGGTAGCTTTGACAGGTTACTGCAAGTTGCCATCAAAAGTGGAGCACCAGCTAGCCAGTATAAACCACCTAAGATTATAAGAAGTCGTAAGATTGCTGAACTCATGGAAGGATCCGCTTTTGTGACTGTGTGTCTGAATTCTCCAGACAGCTAAGGCCCTTCGAACTGGTATGGATTTTGGAATCTCACAAACTCATTCCTGCATTGCAAAACTTCTGTGCCTTTTGATCAAATGAAGGAACTTTTTTGGCTCTTATAATTTAATCGATCTGCCAAAATCATCTCCTTCACTGTATAAACGCTTCGTAGTTGGAGACAAGTTGTATGTAGATTCCGCAAAGGCAGCACAAGAACCCATTTGTAGCTTTGACAAGTTATTGAAAGTTGACATGAGGAATGCAGCACCAAAAAGCCAATATAAACCACCAGAAATTATAACAAATTGTGTAATTGTTGATTTATGGATCTATTCTTGTCGCTTTATGTTTGGATTCTGCAGACAGATGAGTTGGAGTATCACAAAATTCAGCCCTCTATTACTGAAGTAACCTTTCAGACTCTGCAAGGATTCGCCAAGAGCATGAATTCTCATTGACTGTACAATACTGAGGCAATAATAAATGGAATGCTTGGTTGCTGGAGGTGGATTCAAGTCATATATGCCTGGCGTAGACATCTTAAATCATTTTAGTATGACATATACCGTAATCTTTAACTATGGAAATTTTAACTTACTTGTAACAACTATTCTTATTGCTGCTTTTGTTATTACTAGATGTGATGTGACAATTAAATTTTATGAAGATTCACTGTTATCTATCTTTTGCTTCAATACATTTCCAAAATTCCATCTATATAGTTTATGCAAATACTATTCTATCTATATTGTGAAGAGAAATTTATTGGAACTCTGACAATGGCAGTGATTCATTGGTGTCATTCTTCTTCTCTACAATATCTGTATTTATTTGCTTTTCCTTACTATATATTTCCAGGGAGCATTCTGGATCTCCATTTAAAAGCCAGTATTGTAAGTTGGTACTTCTCCAATATTAGAGTGACTTTCTGTACGTGGCCATTGATATGTCATGATGTTTAATCTAGAACTTAGTCCAAAATAACATGCATTATGGTTATGTTTTTCTAGTTCTTCATAAACAAACTTCATCTTCTTGAGGAAAAATGGGCTTACACATGAATATTACAGCATCAAAATATTTTTAGTAGTTCTGAAGCTTATACCTTCTCTTAAATGTGTACATATGCTTTCAATATTCATATGACTATATTCTTGAGAGAATGATCCTTGATTCGATTTTCTGCTTCTCTATGCGCTAATTGCTGCTTGAAGTTGCTCCAGGGTTCTCCCCTTTGTTTCAGGCACCACCTTGATTATGAACAGTATGGCCAGTCCATTGGTTGCGGCATAAAGAAAAAAGGTACCTGGAACCATAAAAACAAGAGCTCCGATAAGGTAACAGTGATTTTCCATTTCCATTGCACATTTTTATTACCATGCCTAGAACTTGATCCTTCGTTATCGCTTCTTAGGTAAAGTAAGATAATGAGAAGTTTTGGTTCTATATACCATAGGAGCTCCATGTCATAAGATAGTTGAAAGTGTAGGAACATGCCCATGCTACACCCCAGTTCACCAATGTTGCTAGGCTTCCGGCTGTCCCTTTAATATTTATAGGGAATATCTGTTATAAACACAATTTCTGTGTCAGATATGCTAAGATCAAATTGTTAGGGTTGATGAAAATCTTGCAAATTCTGATTACCTCCGACATCACAACCCAAGGAACTGCACCCATTCCTATTGAAAACGATACTATGTATATCTGAAGCCATGTTATTGTCAATATCAGAAAGGAGTGATAGAATAGTCATTTTAGATATAGTTAGAGATTAATTGGAGCAGAGAATGTGATTGGCAGGAGCTAATAGAATTACCAGTAGGCCAAGTACTATAAGAATGGGGACTGTTTCGAGTGCCAATTCATGAGCCTGGTTCACAAGATGATTATAATTTATATCAAGTAAAAGTTCGAGAAACACAAATAGAAAGCCTTTTCGATTTGAAGTTAGATAGTTACCTTCATGTAGAATGCAATCCCTGATAGCAGACATCCAAGGACCAATCCCGTTGCAGAAACCTGAAATATATTGAACAGAACGTATTCATTTTGATTTTCTTTCATGGGAAGTATGGTTTAGAATGAATAGTGTTTTCTTCTAAGATTTCAATTTACCAATAAAAGAGGCTTTCTTCCAGCTTTATCTATCAAAGTTGCACCTAATGCAGTAACTGCAATCTGCAAAACATATACATTTTAAAGTGATTCCTTGAAGAAAGAGATATTGAGATGTGCTTGGTTTGGAAAATTAATTCTTAGTTTTCAGTTTCCAATATTCTTTTAACTAAACAGTTTGTTTGGGTTGTCGTTGTCTTGAAAGATATGAAAGCAAGGAAATATCGAAAACCAAGCACACTCTATATCTGTAGAGAACTATAATTGCGAGAGTCGGAACCTGGAGGCAGGCATAGACTATAGTTCCAACACTGGCTGGAAACCCTGAAAAATCACAGAGATTGTAATTGGAGTTGTTAATTACTAGTTTTGTCTTGTGCGTTGCACGGATTATGATTTTTTTACAATACATGAATCACTAATAACCGTTCAAATGCAATTAAAACAGTATAACACATGATATATATAATTTTGAATAAACATTTGATTTGATTTCATGACTTTCCTTTTTTTTCTTAACAATTTAAATTTGGAAATGTTTTGTTTTGTAATTACGAAAAAGTTTGGGTCAAAATTAAATGTTTTATGATGTGGCGCTCTAATACACATTATAAATCTCTTTTTTGATTTTGCTTTTATAGTATGTATAGATTACTGATTAAGCTCATAAATAGTAAATGCTCAAAAGTCTTTGATTAGAACTCTCAATCTCGAACTTGGAAGATGAAGATATGTCAATGCTAAAGATACTAAATCTTAGTTGAATGTACTGTTTTGCCTAGTTTGTTCCATTTACATTCTGTCCCTTTTTCTGTACCTGCAGCGTAATTATTTGGTTTGGTTGGATCCATAATGAGCATAAAGGTGTTCAAGACAATGTTCTATTTAAAGGGGCATACACTAGGACACTTGCATCCTTGTCCTAGATTTAAAAATAAATAAATAAATAATATTTACCTGCTGAGTCAAAAATATTGCTGAGATAAAAAACTATTCCATTGATTCCACCAAATTGTTGACAGACCATCAATCCAACTCCTATCTGCAATGAGCAAATTTATTCAAATATTAAGAGATGAAAAGGAGTTGAATTGGAAAAAAACAATACTAAATTTGGTTAGAAAGAGAAGTGATTACAGTTACTGAACGCAAGTATCTTCTTTGGAATAAGTCCAGCAGTTTTGCCTTTGGGAGTCGATCAAGAGTATCTATATATTCCTGTCAAGAAATGATATAATTTATGTTGACAATATCATGTTCTATATATTTTGATATTTATGAAGAAAAGAATCTATAGTACTTGAATTTCAGCGGTTTCATGAGATATGTCAGCATCTTTGCCACGAAGCTTTTGTAGTGCAGACTTGAACTCTTTTTCTCGTCCTGTCTTAGCCTGCATTTGTGTTGAAGTCAGTCTCTCTTCATACACTACACTGAATGTTGCAATAACAAAATGGAAAATAGAAATAATAATTCTTGTTGTTTCTTACTAGCCATCTGGGAGACTCTGGAATGATAAAGAGACCAACAAGTAGAACTGCGCACGGGACAAGTCCTGCAAGCACCTTGAGTGAGCACAACCGCAATATCTCTCATGTAAGTTCATTTAATCTTTAATACGTGATTGTCAATGAGCCAAGAATTTTTCTCACTGCTCATATATATTATGACGTTACAGAAAACTAATGAAAGCCTGGTGAAGTTTGGAATTTTCACCAGTTAATGCTAAAGCCCTCCATGACATTACATTCCCAACTATGAATGCGACAGATACTGCAGAACATATCATAAGCTGCATAATAACAAGATAAAATTAGGTACCGTTTGGTACATCATCTTCAAGCTAATGCTATCTAATCACATGTTCTGTTTCACACATGGGAAAACAATAATCATGTGAAAAGTGATTGTATACCAAGCTTAAAGATAGAATTGTTAGCAATTAAGGTAGCGTTTGGATTAGCATTTTTGTCGAGGAATGGGAATGAAATTCTCATTGTTCATGTTTGGGTTAGGATTTTTTTGGTCTTGAAAATGGCTCTAGCTCATTCCCAAGATTTAATCCAAACACTAAGGTTATTCTCTGATTTGTTCATGTATTGGTCTTTACCTGATTAAGGGTTGTCAGTGCTCCTCTTAGCTCCTTGGGTGCAATTTCAGCTATGAAAACAGGTACCTTATTATCAATTCAAATTGGTGTAAAACATGTTAGTAAAATGTACTTGGCAAAATATAGATACAACACTACATATTTTCAATATTGAGAAGTCAAGTGATTGATAAGAGTAAAAAGATGTACCACATAGGAAAAAACTCCCATTCCATATCCTGTAGCCAGTCTTCCAAGATCTAAAGACAAAGGCCCCTTTCATAATAACAAATAAAAGATAGAATTAGGTTTCATATCTAAAAAATGTAACGTTGATGTTGTAGTGTGGAGACAAATTTATTCTTAAGACTAGAGAGTGACATTACACAAACCTCGGCAAAGTAAATGGAAAGCCACCCTGCAACACAGAAACTACTGGATATTCTCATTGCCTGCATGCAGTCCATGGTAAAGATATCATTTAACAAATCAAACTAGAAACTATGTTATGCATAATAGAATTTGGCATTGATAGTTTCATTTGTATAATTGTCTTTTCCTTTGCTTACCCATTTGCGACCAAGTAAATCAGCTATGCGTCCACTTGTGATTGCACCAATCATCGCACCAAAAGTCAGTATGGAGCCAAACACTGAATACTGCGTTCAGATACACCAAAACAGTTTTACACAACACATCTCTGCTACTGAGCCAAAAGTTATGTACACTATCCTGATGCAGAAATCTTGCTAATATCCAGCTAAGAAATGCTATGAAATTTCTGATGGAATTTCGAGAACTTGGGTACAATATTTTTAATATTTCATTCAGCAGCTCATGAGTAATACAAATTACTTTCAATGATGTCTGAAATAAACAAATTGTACCCATATGATCATTGAAGTCGTTATTTGTTTGTTTAACTTGGATTACTGTTCCCGTTTTCATTCCAAGTCATTATTTAATTGTTTCTCATTCATGTTATCTTTAAAGTCTTGTTGTTGGTACTGTCTTCTCAGTTTCCTTCTATATTTCATGAATTGGAAAGCCCCGTGTTGTTATATTTTATATAGTTTTGTAATGTGAACAAAAAGTTCTCACGTATTAGCGAATTAGTAAGTAACAATTGGGACTCCACAACGTTCCAAACAGAACACAGCATGATATATATTTGTCTATCTATGATAAGCCATAGTAATAAAGAACAAGTGTTCTCTGTTTATGATCCTTATCGAGTTATCTGTTGTGAGCATGTTATGAGTTGCTGATATTTTGTACTCCTAAACTTGTATTATGTGACCTTCAGTTCTGGTTTCTTGAGCTCTATAATTCCTAGTAAGCAGGAGACTTTATACAATTATCACCAACATACCTCGCTTAGAGATAGATGAAGATCTTTTGTGATAGCATTCTGAGTAGGCGATGAGTATCCTGCCTGAGAACAAACAGAAGCATGTCAAAACTCCAAGTAAGACACAGTTCCTTTCAAGAATTCTTTTCTCTAATGTTGCTTCGTTAATTCTATATTAATAACCTATATATGTTAGTTAATTCTACAACTTTGAATATATTTCTCAGAACTTACACAGGCTCCAAATGCATAAGAGCCACAGACAGCAACGAACGTGCTGAGATAGACCATCCATAGTTGCTCTTTGCTGCTACTCTGCCCTTCTGCGTAAGGTAAATGCTTTGTTTCTTGCATGAGTGGCTCTGTAGTACTATTGCCCGCGATCTCTATATCCTCCATGGCCATATCTTCTTCTCTATATAAACTTCAATACAATTGTCAGTGCAAGTATAAATGGCAAAAAGAAGAAGACTCCATGAAGACGAAGTAATATCCGTTTTCTGAAAACATTGATAGCTCCATATTCTACAACAGGTACGAGTTCACAACAAGAACATAATATTTTGAACTGCTAAGTTTGGTATACACTTACTATTCTTCAAAATGCCTTCTGAACTTGAAGTTCCACTGACATAAACAGGTATAATAGACTATAGAGCTCTTTATTCTTGAGCAAAACTTGCTTTCTCTTCTAGTCTTGGTCTTGACAAGTGACAAGGTAGTGTACTACTAATATGCAGATCTAGATTGGAACTAATCTGTCATTTTCATAAGCATTAGGAAATAAATTGTGGTCCTAACTTTAAACTGTAATCGAAAGATTAAACTATAACTTATAAATAGAGCTGGTAATTCAGGTCTCAACAGGTGACACGGCACGAAATAAGGGTGTCATTTTCGTGTTTGATTATATTTATAAATTAGCCCAAAATAGCTCTATATGTTGTGTCGTGCTAATCATGTTGTGTCAACCAACTAAATGGACAAATGTGTTCATGTTACGTGTTTATAGACGTGTCGTGTTTGTGTTGGCCCATATAGATGAACACGACACACGCAAATATGAATTGCCAGCTCTACTAATAAAACTAGAATGTTGGTTTTTTTGTTCTTTTTATTAGGCAACAAAAACTACATTAAAAACCTTTTTGTACTCTTTGTCTAATGAGAAACATGAATTTCACTAAAAAGAAAGGCTGTCGACAATGGCCATCTTTTTGGCTATGTTTATTGGTCAGAATAGAAATAAATGAAGTCACCACCAAACTATGGGGACTTCCTTTGGCTGCTTCTGTCTTGATTTTAATTCATTTCTTGGAGCCTTCATAATTAATGATATGATATTTTATGCAACATATTTTATTTCATTTAATTTTTTTTGCTGGACCTATTGGGTCTAATTGGAATAAGAAAAAGACCTATTCTAATGTTTCTTCTTGTATGTGTCTGGTTGTCTGCTTTGCAACTTGCTTCAAATGAAATTAGGTGACAACACAATTTATTATTATTTTTATCTTAGGGTTGGTAAGTCCAATTTGGCTTTTAATTTCTTCCATAATGGAATAACATTCCATGAAAATAGATTGGTGAATGATAATGATAATAATGTAGGAGAACACATTTGGACTTCAACAGTGATTTTCATGGATTTGGTTGGAACTTGTACAATCCAAGCAAAACGGTCTAACATACTAGAAACTGGAAATTCTTATTTTCGCATTATGAGGTCGTTTGAAGGGGATTTCGGGCATTTTTATATCTTCATAAACTCTAGAAGATTTTCCATTTCGTGTTTATTTTGAGCTAGTCTTTTAGCTTATGTTTTGATATTTCATAAGTTACTCGAGAAACTAGAGTTTCTTATTTATATTGTTCTCCGGTGTCATTTGTACTGTTTCTTATCTCAAAATGAGTGCCTTTGGGCAGTTAATGATGTATATTTCCTCTTTGAATCCATGGACATGTGCTATAACAAAAGGATACTAACTAATTCGAGAGAAAAACACGATACTTATTTTAGGACGGGAGAGTCCAAATCTATGATATGATGGTATTGTATTATTTTTCTGTCATTTATCATACTTTTGTTGTTTCACTTTTTTTTAATTTCAATTCTATTTGGGAACAGATTTAAAGAAATCAAGAAATGAACTAAAACATCACATGTATATTGATTTGCAGGGCTAAATTAACAGATAGGCATGACAGCAAATGAGACTTGTCTTGTAAGGAAAAATTCAATTGCTTTGGCTAATCTTGTCAGCTCATGCTCATATGCCACAAGTGGATGAATATTGAGGTAGGTGGATTTGCTTTGCAATGCCATTTCTTGTTCTTTCAATACTATGAACCTATTACTTTATTTATTTATTTTTCTTCTTTTTAGGAAGAAAGTCTCAATTCTTTAGTAAAAGTTGCCCCAAAATTTTGGATTTCAGACCCCCAAATTTTTTGTAGACTTGAGGAAATTTTGATCCTCCAACTATCCATTTTGTTCGAATTTGGTACTCAAACTATTCATATTATTCCAATTTGGTCCCAAATTAAGCTATTTTGTTTCAAGTTCGTGAAATTAGGTTGATGTGACAATTTTTTTTTTTTTTTTTGGGGAAATTTTTTTTTGGTTGGGCCGTCTTTGGGGCGCTTGGGTTAGCTAAATTTGTTTATGAGACTAATTTGAAACAAAATTGTATAATCGAAGAATGTGGTCGTCACGTTAGTTTTATTTCACTCGTGATGGATTGACAACACCATTATGGATTGGACAAATTCAAAACAAAATAACATAGTTTGGGATCAATTCGAACAAAAATTAAATTTGAATACTATTTCAAAAAACAAAATAATCAGTTAGAGGACCAAAATAGAACATTTCCTCTTCTTTTCTTTTTTTTCTTCTTTTGCTAGGAAAAAAAGTCTCAATTCTTTAGCAAAAGTTGCACCAAAAATTTGGATTTTAGACCCCCAAATTCTCTGTAAACCTAAATGAAAACAACCCTGGTGGTGGCAAATCCACACCATGTGAAAATGGTTCAGTGCATATGTGTTCTAAACTAATATTATTTACTTAATTAGATAGATGAGATCTAGTCTTTTAAAACAAATAAGCTAAAATGCTTCAGTTTTGGCAGTGTTCCATGTCTGTGAAATGTTGCACTTAACAGCAGATCTGTTGTTACCAGTAAAGCCAAAATGGCCAGCACTGAAAGCAAATCAGCATCTAGTTCAGAAAATTTAACAAGAAACATGAAGCTTGATATTTGTGATAAAACCCCTTTGAGTACTGAAATAGCTGGCAAATTTAGGGACGGGATGGGCTTGTGTCGGGTTCAAGTTGTTGAACCCTTACCGAATCCTAAAGTAGTTTTGGGTTGGTCGGGTTAGAGTACCCCACAGGTTCAGGTACAAATTGGTACCTCTTACCCAAAGACACTGAGCACACCAAGAGGGTTTGGGTGGCACAGAGATTTGGTCCAAATAATTAGATTGGCAATTGTAAAAAAAATAAGGTATAAGTTTAATTTAAACACCAAAATTCCATTGCCGGGAATCGAACCCGGGTCTCGTGGGTGAAAGCCACGTATCCTAACCGCTGGACGACAATGGATTGATGATCAAAATTGTAGAATTATAATGAACACCCATCAGGTCAAGTGGTTTAAAGCACTTAAATCTTCACAAAGGTCACAAACTCTTAGGTTCAAATCTCCTCGAGTGTGTTGGTATCGCTTAACAAAAAAAACGTGGAAGTGTGTGAACAATAGAATGGTCATTGTGCATAGTGGGTAATGGGGTTTATGAAGAGACATTCACGTACATAGTCCAACTCTATAGTTGATATTGTTTAAATTACTCGAATTCGTGGTCTCAAAGGGGTTTTGCAAGCACAAGCTCAGCCCAAATTAAACAAACGAGTTTGAGTTCAACAAAATCAAGTTTGTGTGGATTTAGAGCTGACAATTCGTGTGTACGTGTCGTGTTGAAGGTTGTTTGTGTGTTGCACAATCCAACACGAATATGACACATTTAATAATCGTGTTGTCTGACACTACACGAACACGAACACAGAACACAACAATTTAACACGATAACTAATTAATGGACCGTGTTGCCACGAATATGATCCAACACACGCTACAAAATAGAACCAATTTGACACGACATAACCCAAGATGTTTGACACGTTATTAAAAGTAATTCATCGTGCGCACGTTTCGAAAACCCAACCCGATTACAAAACGTGTGAACTCAAACACGTCAATTTCATTGCTAGTTCTACACATTCTCAACAAAGCAAGTCAACACTAATTGTCAGCTGTATCAACAAGCCAAACTCTTTCATAAACCTCCTCCTGATGCAAAAAAATCAAACCACCAATGCACAATGTTTCAATCAACACAAACCCGATTATGTTCGTAATCTCGAAGTTTAGCATAAAATTATTGCTAGGTTAACAATCTCGAAATCAATAGTTATCAGTTAAAAAAACGATCAGTTGTACACAATCATTCACTTGTATTCAAACGAATCAATGTACATGTATATTCATATATTTACAGTTCAGGAAGTGACTCCAAAAATTAGGAACCATAGTACCTTATCTTCCACATTGATCACAACAAATCTATCCTCACATCTGATTTTTCCTCCAATTCCTCAGGCTTCCCCACAAGAGGAACTGGTCGTTCGGGGATCGAAGGAACCGACATTTCCGTTTCCAGCATTTTCACCACCTGATCCATCGTCGGCCTAGCGTACAGCTGCGGATGAGAGCAAAGAACCGCAACCAACACATATTTTTCCACAACTTCCGGCGCAGCCAGCTCCGGTACACCCTCTTCGATCACATCCAAAGCCCTCCCGCGCCTCACCAACGACCAGGCCCAATCTGTCACGAGAGAGGGTTGATTATCATTGTCCACGGTGAGCGCCTTCTTCCCGCTCAGAAGCTCGAGAAGCACAACCCCGAAGCTATACACATCGCTCCTATCTGTCAACTGCCCGTATAGTGCATACTCTGGCGCGACATATCCCATTGTCCCGGCAACCCTAGTGCTCAAATGTGTCATCCCCTCCGGCGTGAACTTTGCTAATCCAAAATCCGCGACCTTAGGCTCGAACTTCTCGTCCAAGAGTATGTTGCTTCCCTTAATGTCCCGGTGAATGATTGTGAGCTGAGCTCCGCAATGTAGATAGGCTAGTCCCCTCGCTGTCCCGAGAGCAATCTTCCGACGAATTGGCCAGCTTAGCTTGCGCTCCAAGGAATCTCCGAAGAGGTGATCGTGGACACTCCCATTCTTCATCAGATCGCACACGATGATCCTCTGGTGACCCTCCATTGGCGTCGTGGCAGTGCAGTACCCTCGCAGGGCCACAAGGTTCACGTGGCGGACGCTGGCAATGACCTCAACTTCGTGGGCGAAATCATTGTCTCCGGCGGCTGAGCAGTTCTTGAACCTCTTGAATGCGACCTCGGATCCGTCCTGCAACACTCCCTGGTACACATTTCCATATCCTCCTCTCCCAATGATGTTGTCTCTGTGGAAATTCTTGGTGGCTTTCTTGATTTCTTCAAATGTGAACCTCACCAGAGTTGTGCTCTCCTCCAAAACCGACCTCGGCGTCTCAACCCTAACCCTAGGTTTCCTGATCTTCTTCAGCTTCAGTGTCTCAAATTTCCTCCTCATGAACCAGAATCCACCGATCACCACCAGAAACCCTAACGATGAGCCGCTCAGCACAGCCACAATCACGACCTTTTTCCTTCGATTTTTGGCCTCCGCCGTGAAATCGAGCGAGAACAAGCACTTGGCCGTGCCCTGATCGGCCGGTCCGAACCGGTTCGCGAAAGCTCCGGCGTAGATCAGCGGATAGGCCGTGCAATCGGAGACGTTTCCGATCGACGGTCCGGTGAGGTACGAGGCTTGGAGAGCCGAGACGCTGGTCAAGCAGGAGGCGCACGGCGAGTTGTTCTCGAGCGACTGGTTGCAGTTCGTGACGACGTCGTTTAGCGCCGAATCGGGAACCAGAGCTTCGAACTGAGATCTGGTGGTGATGTTCATGCAGCCCTGGGAGATCCAACCGGTGCGGAACCCGCATGAGGAGCGGATGCGGAATTTGGGGATGAACGAGTCGATGAGCGACTCGTACGAGTCCCAGCACGACTCGGACGAGTTGAGCGGGATCGCGAACGAGTCCGTGCGGCGGAGATAGTCGGAGTGGACGAGGCGGAGGCCCTGCCGGATGTACTGGCACTGGTTGCTCCGGTCGAGGCGGGCGGGGCGGGAGTGAGCCACGAGCTGCCGGAGCACGGTGAAGTTGAGAGGGCACGAAGCGCCGTCGTATTGAGCGTTCGAGGGAGGTGCGAACGCAAAGAATAGAGCTAGGAACACGATGGAGGTGAAATTGAAGGACATTGCGAATTTGCAGAGCTAGGGTTTCATGGAGAGTGAGAGAGAGAGGGAGGGAGGGAGGGGTTGTTGAGGTTGAGGATGCTCGATTTTGACTGAATCGAGCTCAGAGAATCGAACCAGACAACGAATTTGACCGTTGGTGACAGGATCGTGGAAGATAGTGACAAACAAAGCCGCCATGAAAGGTAGCTTCCTGGAACTGTGTTAGAGAATCTAGGGACTGAGACGAAGATGACTGGTGACGACAAGTGACGTCATCGTGGGCCGTTATTGGGCCGGCCCATTAAGTTTGGAATTTGGGCTTGTGAGATATAGTAGATTGCGTCGAATGTCAGCCCATTACACTGTTATGGGAACAAAAGCCCAATGAATTTCATATTTGGACTTTATTTATTTCATAGTTTTTTGGGTTATTTGATTTTGCCTCCCCTGGACTGGACTAAATTATTTATTTGACCCATTTTTACAATATGGACTTGTTTTTCCCCCTGGACTGGTTTTTTTATTTTTTTCACCCATTTTACCTGTTGTAATAGGTTGCCACTGCCACGTCAGCCGGAT
>JAYMTK010001624.1:0-15823 GCA_036897405.1 Pelargonium myrrhifolium | reverse complement strand
ACTACAAGTATCAGTTGTTGAAATGACCAGAGAATTTAATAAACGACTTAATAATATTAATTACAAACATATGCTCTTATAAGATGTTCAATGTTGATCATAATAAATTATAATCGACATGCATTAACTGAGTAATTTAAACTAATATAACAGCAAATCAGTACGGTTCCTTACTGACAAATAAAGCTAACCCTATATGCATTTTATGAAGAGTAATTTATGTGTTACCTTTCCTCTACATGTGGCTTTGAACTCTGCAGGAGTTTAAAAATGCTCTGCATGAGATTCTCTTTTAAATAACCATTTTATACATTTTACCAAACAAGTTAATACAATTCCCTTTAACTTTTGCTTATTTGGCACATGTTCTACCAAACAAGAACTAAATGAGTTTATCTCAATGGGAGGGATTGGCAAAAATTATGATGGGTGTGTATTTTTTTGGAAGAAATGATAGGTGTGTAATTTAATTTCCCAATCAAGCCTTTGTTTCAAGCAAGAAAATGATAAGAAATTAGAGAGCTTTGTCAATTATGCATCTTTGGGCAACTCAACTCCAGTGGTCAGTGGGATGAAGTTCACCTGTACTAAACCAAACTTAACCCTGAAATTGGGCTTCTTATCTACCATGAACACCTGATAGGACTTGTATAATAGCCACAATCACAACATAAATGTTGAAATAATTGTTTCTTCATGAAGATGAATACCAACATATTCTCCATTAGATCATTGATATGTAAATACAAACTAAATTGCAAGACAGCCCAAATTTTTACATTGCTTGCACACTACAGCATCTGATAACCCCAACCCTCGACCCCTTTCCACAACAAGCTTCCCATCAAAACTCCCACGTTCGCCATTGTCAACATGGCAATCCTAAGCAAACTCTACACAAACAACGACATCTCCTAGCTACCAACCAATAATGTCGTGAAATTTAGCTCCTGCCTAACCTTGGTGCAAGGTTGTGGAGACTGAGAAACAAAACAAAATTTGCTAAAGGCCTAGAGGCAGTATTAGATTTCACTAACTATTGTTATCGGTACCAAACAATAGGAGTGGAAGTGTTTGGGGGAAGTTGTGGTGTCATGCAATGTTGTTGTTGCTGCGGCTGCCACTGCTGTATACCCTCGCTTCCCATAAACCCACCCCCAAATTCAAGTGCTTGCCCTTGCACTATGCTATCACTGTTGTCTTCTATGTCCATCGTTGCTGCTCCTGTTTCCTCGGCCTCCATCAACTCTGCAGTCTCCATCTCGGAGGGCAGTGTATGTGCAAACTGAGAAGGAACCCAAGGAACCACAGCCATACATTGATCGCTTGCTCCATTTCTTCTTGCATCGCTATCCTCCGATCCACTCGACTGAAGAAATTGTTCTGCAGGGATGATATCGAGTCAAGTCAGTACAAGATCAAGAATAATCCTAAATCATACTTGACAGCAGCAGCATTCAGCTCAAATTATATAAGGATGCATTTGAGAACATGAATTTGATTTGAAATTTGCCATTTCAAATTCAGGATTTTAAGTAGTGTATTTCAAATACATATATAATGTTTGGAAAATCATAAAATTCCAAATGACAAAGTAAGAGCTGTCATTGAAATCCCTTGTTCTAAGCATGCTTTAAATGCTGTTGGATTTGACTCGAATCCAAATCCGAGTTCTTGGAGTTCTCAAACACTTCATTTGGCTAAAATCCAGCATTTTCCCAAACACACCATAAAGTTATTCTCACAACTAATGTTAGACAACAATTCTGAAACAAACAACACTCCCTCTGATAATCTCATTTGAACAATCCTATATTATCAAATTAAGAGCACTACAAATCACATTCAAGATTTTCAAAAATACAGTAAAGCTACTTGATTTACTGAAAAATCAGCTAACTGAATCAAAATTCCAAATAATCAGTCTACTTGAAAAGATAAAGTCCAGAATTATTCTACTAATTGAACAAATCATTTTGCATTTTCCTGTAGCGTTCATGTTAAGCTTATATCATAAGCCAAACCACGAGAAAATAGGAAAAAAGTTGAAGAACTTACTCTTAAACCCGGATAAGATATCAGAATCCAAAGTAACAGAGAAACATGACGGAGACTGAACAATCGGCGAGCTAACAGGCTTGAAAAGCACAATAGCCCTCTCTTCGTTGGCCGGAGCAGACGGAAATTCCTCAACCTTCCCCAAACCGACGGCCGAAAATTGCTTCTCCGGAATCAACTGCTCAAAAGCCGGTCGCATCTCAACCTCCACCTCCTCCTCCTCCATAATGGGAGGCAAATCCGCATCCTAAGCTCCCAAATTCGCACCTCAGAGTCAGAACCGAGAAAGGCAACAAAACGAAACGACAAAAAGAGAGAGAAAAGAGAAATTACCAGGCGACGAATCTTCCTGGCGGGAGAAGAGAGGGAGAAATCGGAGAAATCTTCGTTAACTTCATCGAGATCCTTCCTCTTCATCTTCAAGGATGAAGACAAGTAAACAGCCATTGTTGGTTTTGGACGATCAGAAACCCTAATTTGAGTGTGGATCAGAGAAATTGATTGAGACGGAAATAGATTAGAGAGGAAGAGGAACAGTGAAGTGGAGGTTTCTCTAGACGTCTCCAGAAAGTGTTGTCTGATATTTTTCTCATTCACCTAATTTTATTACTCTTTTCACTTTACGTAATTTTATTTCTGTGGGCATTTACAAGTTGTAAGACCACGCATTTCACGCGTGAGAATATCAAGTGAAATCAACGACAACAAACACTATTTTGGTCCAATTCTGATAATCGAATCGAATGCTTTGTTACCAAAAATATAAACTTCAATAGACTTAAAATTCCCAATTACAATCTCTAACAAATATGCTTGGCAAATATAAGTGCCAATCCGATCATATCGGACTTATTACATCTCATTTTTATTGGCCCGGTGCTTCATCTATAGTACAAAGATTTAAATGTACATTCGCCCCCTTGGACCAGCGTGGACAAAAATAAATATAAATATAAATATACACGAGTGGTATATCGTGATGGTTGCCGCGCATTTAAGTGGTATCATCGGGAGAGAGTAATAGAATGATGGACGAATAACTAAGCATCGGGTAGAGATTGCCATCCAGGAAGTGAGAATATTGTTTAATTGCAAGATCTCTGTCTGGGAGATCGGGAGTGAGGAAGTCGTATGGTTCGGGTTTGCTCGTGTCTACCAAGGGCTCCCATCTGTACCCAGGCCGTTCAGGAAGTGCCACCGTCACTGGTAAATGACTAGTATTGAAGGCAATGTAGACCTCTCTCTTCACTGAATCAATCTGGATTCCACACGTACATGGATTAGTAGTTATGAGAGAGTGCATTACAAAATGAAATTGCATATTTGATAACATTGGAGATCTAGGTAGCATAACTAAATTGCATATTTGATATGAGCTCTTCACTCCTTCAAGACCTAAGAGTAACACAGAAACAATTTAGCATGCCCATCCAAAATTTAAAAAAAAAATCACAAATGGGTTTACTATCCTGATCACTTTCACCTACCTTGAATATGATACAGAAAAGAACCGCCAGATTCAGACTGCTAAACTTGTCTAGTATAATTAACTCAACTCAATTTTCTGGACATTCCCCATTGCGTCTAATACATCTGATGGTACATCGCATAAAATTTACGCAAACAATGCAACATGGATTGACCTTCACATTTAAATTTTGATGGCACATATATTGATGAATTGAATTATGGCTCACCTTTGCATACCTTACGGTTAGTTATGCTTAACAATGGATCAAAAACTATGGTTCAGTTGGCAGAGCCATTATCATGTCGAAGAATAAAACCATTTAGGCGTGAAAATAAGATAGAAGAAGCAATGATAGTACCAGAGTAAAGGCCACAAATCGGCTTGTATCAGACCAGTCTGGCACCCCAGGAGCATGACCATGCCACTGCAGCCTCTCTGCTGTTGGGAAATCATTTAAGCCAAGTGACTCACATTCACTGGAACACCATAACACAATGTTTGAGGCACAAACATGAACCAAAAGAAACACGAGCAACATCATTAACACGAAGGAAGTACTTACTGCCGGAACTTGGTCATTAGGCAGCAAAATCTAAAGAAGTCTGATGAAGCCTCTTCTTTCTTATCCCACCGGAAGTAGTTAATCTGAAGAGAAGCTGGCAATTAATTTATGAAACTAAAGGCTGGATTTGATTTGAAGTGTACAACAAAGAATGGTGTAGATGATCACATAATTGTCATGGCAATAAGTATTGTTGTTTCCTCCTTTCGTGTGACCATATTCATCGCCCATGTAAATCATTGGGACACCCTGGTCAGATAAAGAAAATGATCAGCAAACAGATAAAAGACAACCTTCATTTTCTGCACATCAGTGTAGATTTGTTGGAAGCTTCATCCTTCTAAGTTACTACTAAATTTTAACATAATAACAATGATATTAGGTTCAAGTTTGACTATGATGATAATGATGCACAATAAAGTGTATAGTCAGGTATTGAACTTATTATGTTACTAAACCAAGTCAACATGATAAAACTTATTTCAGGCTCTTTAGGGTTAATTCTACATCTCTGGAAATTGATGCAATGCCTTAACGATTCAAACTAACATAGATAATAAGGGCCAGAGAATGAATAAGGTATTCATAGGGCCTACACTATAGAGTATTATTACATCTTCATAGAAAGGTAAAGTAAAGGAAAATATGGATATGCTAAGAAAATGAACCTAGAAAATTCAAACGATATGGAGAATCACAATGTAATCAAGGGTACGGTCCTAAATGAGGATAATGTCAGTTGATGCAACTCAGACAGGAGAATCAATCTTCAGATTGTTGCAATTTTACAAGGAGGATAAGTTCACTCATTTGATAAAATGGGGTCATTTATAGGTAGCTCAGCCTGGGCTCTGTCCAACAAGAGAGATAATGCCCAGGCCGAAACTGTAGGAATTAGATATTTCCCATGAAAGGTGTGGAGGTCAACACATATGAAGTAATAATATTTCTCTGGAAATGTTGAAGAGATATTAGGAGCGCCACTGAGCATCCCAGTGATAGCTCTGGCAACAAATCAAGACCCTTCAGCATCTCTGAGGGACTTGAGAAAATTTATCTATCCACTAATGATTCACCAAATTACTGAACTTCAAAGAGCCTGCATGGATCCTGCACAACCTAGGCATGTACTACCATATAATGATCTATTCAGGCAGATAAGAAATTTTCGGCATTGAAGGCTTGGCTCCATAAAGCTATGCTATGCTGATGGCCATGCAAAGGAATCGAAAGTTTGTAGCAATACCGACACAGAGCTACTGCATTCCAAATATCTTAGCGTATCACCAAAATCAATGATATTATAATCCAACCAAAAGAACAGAGGACGATAACTTTAATAAAGATGGCAAAAAGGAATTGAAGCTGCCTTTTCCATGATAACAAAACTGACCATGCCAACCTTCTTTGAAGGTAAGAACAACAATGGAAGGGAACATTTAAGCAACACCAACTCATATATATAGCTAAAGTGAAACTAATTAGCAACCCATGGTTATAACCAAAGTTTTGCACTTACAGTTTGCATACATTGATAAATAACAAGACATTAGGATCACAAATCAGTACTGCTATCAATTTATAGCAGATTAGCAGGCAACTTAAAGTAGTTAGCAATTTAAGCAACTGCTACATGTACAAATCAATACCAGGTAAAATTATGGTTCAATAATATATACATGAAAATATATGAGCTAAGTTGAAACTTACTTGGGAAACCATTAGGCAAAGGAAGAAATTTCGCATTTGTCGTTTCCTCAATTTCTTCACAGAAATGCTTGAAAATTCTCCCTCCTATATTATAAATTCACGAAAGTCAATAAAGGTTTGCTTATAAAATTCAAAATACCACCAATAGAACTTGCAACTGAAATTATAGGATCCAAATGAGTAGAATAACATGTACAGAAATCCCTAAATATGCAGATGCATATGTACCCTAACGATATCAAGATTTACTGATTTTATTATTCTGTTAAATGAAATGGTTGGCAATTTCTTCTGTAACATTTTATTATAATATGCTGAATGCATATCTTTTGAATCACTACAACATCTTAAGCCATAATCCCTTTCCTTCTTTCACCTAGAAATATATTTTCGTCTGAGACTTTTTTTCAGTGGGATAGATTAACAACTAGAATGTTCTCAGTTTCCAATTTCTTTTCATTTCCATCTTCAATTGCTCATACCAATCTACCCACTTGAATAAATCTCAATGGCCTTATCACAGAGTAACACAAGCATCAAAAGAAACCCAAATAGAAGCATGTGAAAAAACTTGTTACTAGTTACCTGTCCACAGTTCCAGCTACTATTATGACTTTCTCCATCCTTATTGTCTTCACCATTTGCCAAGTTATGTTTGTTGTTGTAGGTCACCAAATCAGCCAAAGTAAAGCCATCATGTGCACATATAAAGTTGATACTGTGCCAAGGTTTCCTTCCTCCTCCCTGGTCATAGATTCAGTTTGAGATGGCACTGAATAGTAAAACATTCCAACACAAAAATCCTAGGGTATACCAAAGAGTTTTGTTGTGTCAAAATCTAAATAGTGACTTTCATCAGATCTAGATAGATAAAGGACAGTAAAAGACATACCTGATATAAATTAGGGCTCCCACAAAGACATTCAGCAAAAGCACCAGAAAATCCATCTGTACCCTTGATGAACTGCCGCACTATGTCACGATACTGGAATTGACAAGAATACTCATCAACTTGCTTGCAAGTACAGAGGTGCTCACACGCACACACAAGCATCCTTCAATCTTCATGGTAAAAGAAATTAATGTATAGTCTAATGTATCCATATTTCGAGGTGCCTGGAAGGATTCTACATGACTAACTAAACTTACAATTACACCCCATCTGACGACTGGAAGAGACAGTAAGACCACGAATCCACAATTGTGTTTGAAAGAGCCAGAAAGACTTAGAGGGTCTATAAAAATGAATGGTGTAGGACCAGCAACCACTATTTTTTTCTTTTTTTTCTTTTGTTGTGATTTTGTGACTTTTATGAAATAGATGGTCCTGAAGAAGCATGAAAAGTTAAAAAGTAAACACAGGTTGTGGGGAAAAGATTTAGGTGTCTGTAAAGTGAATGCTTCAAGCCAGCTGAGAGGATTACTATCACGTTTGTGGTCCAGTGTTACCAGCACTAATATGACCATTAAGTAGAGACTAATTTATAACTTACACATAACCGGGAAAGTTTGTCCAGAGTAAGAAATACCAACCCAAGAAATTTTAATTCTATGCGACATAAATTACGAATATATCATTTTTAAACTTGTCCCCAGTTTCCATTGACATCAAGCCAAATCGGCACTAACCTTCCCATTCCACTCGGACCAAATACCCCAGTGAGGAAATATGCCAACTTGGTACAGCCCACCAGCATCCCATGCTTCTGCAATAAGCTATTTGTCGAGGAGGAAAAGATATGTTTAGCATTTAATCTCATAATAATGGAACAGGGAATGGTAAGAGTAAGTACAAATGAATGAAACAAAAACTGTTGAGCAGTAAAAAACATAGTGATTTATGAACATACAGATGATAAAGTCAGATAAAAAAGTCAAAGTTTTATAGCTGTGAAATAGAGGGACTGAGACAATTGGAAGAGTTGCAAAAAAATAGATCATGTTATTCGGCAAGAAAATGTGTTATACATCTTGTTTATATTTAATATTTGTGGAACCAAGGTATAAAGGTCAGTATATATGAATGTCAACAAGAATGTCCTTTACTTGGTAAGCACTACATATGTATACACAATAAATCATAGAAACTACTGGCTACCTATTCTAGAAATTGATATCAATCAAATTGTGCTTTGATTACAAGGATGAAATAGAGTGTACTTGTGTGACCATAGTGTACAAGGACAATATTAATACTACTTTGGAAGCATAGTTTTATGAGGAGGTTATTTTTAACCAGTTCACTGACGAGCTATATTTAAGCCTTAGAATGACTTTTTGGATAGACTGGAAAGGTAATCACTGCAGAGAAAATACAAGGAAATGGACTATGCTATATGCTAAATTGACTCTCTCCAGAAAAAACTCGAGAAAGGGAGGGGAGAAAGCAAAAAAGATCAATCAGAATACCTTTACTCCGCGAAGTATTGGGTCATTACTCATCATATCAATTAGCGGAGGTATGCTAAGAGGGGTGCCTGTTGAGTGCAAGTCGCCTTCTGTTGGGTTCCCATACACATTAACTGCATTCCAAAGGCTACATCGAGACATAAAAGAAGGAAATAGAAATAGCAAAATAAACATTAGTCTTCTGAGAAAATGAATGAGTATTCAGAATATCTGAGAGATAGTTGGCAAGACCTGCTACTCCTGGTCATAATAGATGCAAGATCAAAGCGAAAGCCATCCACATGTATTTCTGTTACCCAATATCTGTCACAGATAAAGAAATAATAAAGACACTCCTGATGCAATATCAGAGACATGGGTTGCAGCTAAACAAGGTGGAGCTTGAAATTATATATAGTATTGCAATATCACAACAAAACAACAATTAATAAAGGATAATAGAAGAAACAAAGCAAACTTACGGAAATATGTTCAAACAAAAATAGTTAAATGAGACTGAAAGAATTGAGAAAGGGAAAATAATATGCTCCAGGGTGTTGAATCCACCTTAAGCAATCCAATATAAATTGTCGTACAACAGGATGGTTGCAATTGAATGTGTTGCCACAACCCGAATAATTATAGAACTCTCCCTGTAAATCCATAAATAGAAGAAAAAAATGTAGCTTTAAGCATAATAGAATCAGAAAAACGTATTAAAGCTCTTGAATAGTTTAACTCAGATCAGAGAAGATGGCTTAACAAGTTAAACCATGGACTTGACCACTAATGTCGGACAAGTTACCCCACAAACCAATACAACATTTTAACTCCAGAATTCGGTCCCTTCTCCTTTTAATTCCTTTACAGCTCTAGAAGCTTAAATGTTGTCGAAGTCTGACGTAAAAGGGTATAGAAATCGTTGAAGATGCAATTCTAAGTTAGTGAAATTAGGAATGGTGTTAGTGAAATTAGAAATATATTGTAATAATTAGATTACTTATAAAGTTTGTTTCCTGTTTTTAGTCTAAATATCCTATATAAAGGGGTATCACTTATACTTGTTAACACAAGTCGTTCCCAATTCCCATCAATATTATAAATCTCGTACAGAATCAGCCTCTTGATTCACTGTTTTGAGTCTCCTGAACCCTCCGCGACCTTAGCTTGCTAGTCATACCAATAAATTCTCTTCTTCAAGATTTTCAATAATTTTTCTTTAAATTTCTTTCTTCAATATTTCATAAAATATTTGAATTGTTTTCAAATCTTTCTTTGTTTTTCTTTATATCATCCCTACACATGCAAAAGGTCATTCTTGCATGTGAGAGGGAGTATCTCGTAAATAAACCCTAATCTTTTCTTTTTTCCTAAGCTGCTTTCATGCAATCAACAAATCTTTTCTTTTTAAGTTTAGATTTTGGTAGGGAGCAAAATTAAGTGTTGATAATGGTGTAGCAAATTTTGTTTTGTTTCCAGCCTCTAGTAAATATATTGTAACAAGGAAAGTTTAATTAGACTTCATATGTAGTTAGCTTCCTATTTCTAGTCTAAATATCCTATATAGAGGGGTGTCTCTTGTACTTGTTAACACAAATCATTCACATCAATAGTATGAATAGTCTTTAACCAAATCCTCGGCTTTAAACCCTCAACTCCATCAGTTACCTAGCATTTTTCATTTTATTGAGACCAGAATTGCAAATGCTATACCTTAGGTGCAACCATGTAGTACACACTGTTATCAAGACCTCTGAACGAAAAAATGGGGCCATTTTCATTCCCTTCAGCTGTGTGATTGAATACGACATCCATGAGCACCTGCTTCAGTAACATTAGATGAAAAAAAAAATATATATATATATATATATATCCAAAAACACGTCAACATTAAACACTTGCATCATATTATAACAAAATCTCACCTCAATTCCACGTTTATGTGCTTCTTTAACAAGAAACTTTACTTCATTTATAGCATCTTGTCCACAATTACGAATGCCAGCAGATGAATATCTTATCATTGGTGAAAAGAAATTCACAGTTGAGTATCCCCAAAAATTCATCCTGAACAAGAACCAATAGCACAAAAGTCAGGATATAAATACGATGTTGCTACATGTAGTTCACAAAGTTATCATTTATCAAATGTTTACCAAGTCAACAATGATTCTCCATATTACACCTCCGAAGTAATGTTGATTGATTTTTTTTCCTTTTGTACAAGAACACGAAAAGTTCAAACAAGATAGTTTATTAATTAATGTAATTGTAGCACATACTCAAATGACACATATGCTTACTAATACTCAAAAAGGAAATAGACTTGGATTAAGGCTTTAATATATGGAGAGAATTACGCTATTCTAGCAAAGGCATGCATCAACAAATCTCATGAATCATGGGATTCTAAATATCTCAACAATTTTTATAGCAATATTGGTCCCAAACATACTTGTCATTGTTGTAGAAATTTGTTGACCACTACATAAAATTTAAAAGACCAATATACAAAGAACAAGTTCAGCACATTCTTAGGCCCTAATTGTTGTGAGAAAATATCTTGTAGAGGCCAGTTCACTCATTTTTCAGTGTTCAATGCACCTAAAACAAAAAGTCTGACAAAAAATGTTTTCAATCAATGGAATTTACATCTACATATTTCCCTCTAAAGTAACATTAACTGCTAAATAAGCTCTTGCTTATCACCAAAATGAGAAGGAAAAATAAAAGAAAGAATTGGTAAATAAAAGGAAGAAAATTTACTTATAATCACCCAAGACAGAATTGTAATTGTAGTACTCCAATTCGTTGAACTCATGACATGGCATCAACTCTATACAGTTCACTCCGAGTTCCTGCAGCATGAATGATAATAAAGCATAAAGCCACAAAAAGTATTCTGGCACATACTTTCATGATGGCTCAAATGATAATAGTATAGTATAGCTATTGACAAAGAATCAATTGAAAGGTTAAACTCAAACTACCATAGAAGGTTTGATGGTTTAGGATATATCCTGAATGTTTACAATACCTAGAAATGAAGTACAATATATTTTGACCATACCCAACTTATAACATTCATTTCATCATGAAAATAAACTTTCTGTTGAAATCCTTGTGAAGTGCTCCAAAGCATACCTTCAAGTGGTCAAGCTTCTCAACTACACCCAGGTATGTGCCAGGAAATTCAGCCCCACTTGATTCATGTCTTGTAAAACCTCGCACATGCATTTCATATATTATAAGATCCCTTTGCCGATATCTCAGAGGTAAATCTCCTTCCCAATCAAACTAAAAACATTAAATGAAAAGAATAGTTAAAATGATTGTTGGACTAAGTTTCAGACACAATGAAATGATATGCCAAGGGGGGAAAGAAATTTGAAACTGTTATCATGAATTATTCATATATAGTTAAGTTCTATTCATTGAACTAAAAAGGGAATCACAAGCATAAGGTATATCTCATCAAAGCTATTTTAAAAAGAGAATATAAAAAGATACATAATCATCTAACAATGGAATCAATAACAGGAACGCAAAACATCAGTTGGTACAATATGCAGCAGTTTATATTTCCTTACCATCAAAAGGAGGAAATGCATATAAAAGAGAAGCAGTTTTAACAAGCCAGGATTACAATATCTACAACTTACACATCTGAATGAGGATACAGATGCAAAAAGAAATGAGGAAATTGGGATCTAACTGCCACTGTCAAAAACAAAATTAATTGGAAGTTGAAATGGAAACTGAACATTGTTGGGACATTTAGGAATAGCATTAGATAAGCAAGTTGACAACCCCAGTTTCAAAAGATATTAACAATAGTAATAATAATTTACCTATGAGGTCGAATAGCATCTGCAAACCCATTTATCTCATAATATTGTTTTACTTTAAAAATATATATTTTTAAAGTTTTATTTTATATTCCTCACAAAGATGTCTGGCTATTTCTGGGAGCAGCCAAGAAAACTTTCGTGGCTCAGTAAGATCCTTCAAAAACTTTTACCTAAATAGTTTTTTGATTTAAGATAGCCTAATAACAATTTTTTTCACGATTAAGGTACTAGAACAAAAAAAAATACAACACAAAGGGTTAAGGATGCTAATGGAGTGATAGAACATGTTGTTCTGAACAAATTAGAAGGAAGCAATGTGCATGAGTTGTTTAAATGGCTGGAGGTGCATCCATTGTTTGACACAGAAAACTAGATAGCAATTTCAAATGATTAAATACAAAGAAAGAAGAGGATAGGTGAATAAATATAATAGACAAAGATAGCAAAGAGAAGATATGGAATAGTGCCTTTAAGAAACCAGATACTGCGTAGTTTTAAAAATGCAGCTATTAGTTTGAGACATTGCACAAGTGCACATATAATTCAACCATAGAACATCTATGCTTGATTATGAAACTGTGACATGTAACAATATGAAAAATAAATAACACAAAACACACACAATTTCTGACAAAACAAAAGCCATAAGTTGTAGTTAGTACCTCATTGTCAAAAGAAGGTACCATGCAGGCCATTTGAGGCCAGCAGCTACCATCAGGTCCCAAAACTCCATACTCCCCTCTGCTTATGACTGCCTAGACAAATGGAAGGGCAATAAGCGTCCAACTCACTTGAGAGTTACACTGAAGATAACTAAAACCACAGGTACACTAATTGATTCATAAAGTGAAGGGAAAAGACCAAAAGTTGTGATAAACATTAAACAAAAGTGAGTTATAAAGGGCACAAACTTTTGCATAAGGATCCAACAGTATATTTTTAGAATTGAAGTAGTGTCCTTCTTCAGGAGAGAACTTCCCATCAAATTTGTAGCCGTAGAGCATATCTTTGAAATCTCCTTTGAGAAACACATGCCAGACATCTCCAGTCTTATTAGTCAACGGATCTAGAGAAATTTCTTCAGTAGCTCTACTCTGCATGGATAAACAGAAATGATTAGCCATGAAGATATCACAATTTCAAACCAAGAAATAAAAGACAAATACATACATATATATATATATATATATAATGAAAAGGCATAGAATTGCTCTAACAATCTAGGTTGTAAGGTTACATAAAGATAATTAACAAAAGACCATAACAACTAACAAGAATAAATTGCGGTTCCAATACAATGGCATGCAGAGATGAGTCCACTCTATGTATTTTAGGGGCAATTTCCCCTTCACTTTTTTTTTTTTTTTTTTTTTTTCAAAAAATTCCTTTTTTTTTTTAATTTTTTTTTATAATTGTTCTTACAAACTTTTTATATTTGTCCCCACTAAAATTTTGAAATTTTCTATTATGCCCTAATTATTTTCATTCATTTTCATAATTGTCCCATCAATTTTCACTGATTTTGAGTTTGTACTACTCTAATAATTGAACAAGTAATGAAAATGTAATGTGATTTAATTATTAATAGAGAAAAGAATAATAAGTTTTGACACAAATATATTAATTTATTAAGAAGTGATTGTACCATTGAGTTATGATGATTTTTAAATATTATCTTTTATCATTTGGTATATCATGAAAAAAAAAAAAGTAAATAATAAATAGCAAAACAAAAGTGAAAAAAATTATACTTGATGAGTGTCATATATATACAATGCACAAAATATATAATTTTATTATATTTAATTAAACATTATTTAATAATTTAGCCCCCCACTTAATATAATTTCAGGATCCATCCCAGACAGCATGGTGGCCAACAATTCAATTATCAAAAATGTCCAAACTAAAATCAACCTCTTTTGTCCTTTTAAATACTTCAAATTTAAACATCAACTCAAGGACATCAGCAAACAAAAAATGCTGTTCAAATAAAGTGGCCTAGTACCTGAATTATCAAAAAACTCCAAACTAGAATCCCTATTCATTGTTTTTTCTATCTTTTTTCCTTTTCATCAATGATAACTTATGTTGTGATATGAACTCTATACTAAACCATCAGATGGTGATATTTAATTTTATGGAATCCAACAATATGCGGAACATGATATAAGAAGCATCCAACTTTCTCAAAATCAGAAAATATCTACTTCAATTTTATTAAATCCTCACAAGACCTTAAATTTAATGACCGTGTATGCACAAATTTTCTTCACGATTATACAAGATTTTAGTATTGTATAAGCCATCATCCAAGCTTGCTGAATTGACAGCCTCCTTCATCCAATCGAAACAAATCAGTCAAGGCATATTCTATTTAGTCAAATCTATGTGCGTGCAATGTAGGCTCATCTTCTTCACACAACAAAATTCCATTCATTGTTTTTCCCTACATTTATACGCACATGATGCTACTGATCGGATGAGTATATGTAAAGAAAAAGGGGTACATTTATGAAAAACGACAAAAATAGAATCAATGAAATGATTAGACCTATAAATAGTAAATAAACAATAAATACCTAAACATACAATATGTATAGAAATGATGTAATGCAGAAATTAAAGGGAGAAATCAATTCGGAGAGCAATTGAGCACAATCTGATGAGCAAACCTGCTGCAAATCGTCGAGAGTCATTAAGCAGAGAGTAGCGGAAACGGCATTACTCGAGAAGATAGCAAAATTGACGCCACCGTCCCGGGCGGTGGCACCAAACGGCATCGGACGCCCCTTGTACACCTGAAAGCGACTCCGTTTGGGCTCCTCCACCACGACAACCGCGGTGTCCGCCTCCGGGACCGCTTCCCGTCTCGCCCCGGCCAGTCTCGGGAAATTCACCGGACGGTTCGGGAATGCGTCGATCCTCTGGTTCTGGACTGGAAATGCAACCTTGGAAGTCGAGAAATGAGGCTTTTGGGGATTAGGATTGAGCTTGGGCGCGTAGAGCAAGAAGGAAGAACAGTGAGTCGCGTTCATTGCTGGATCATGTGAATGCGAGTGTGTTGAGTGAGTGAGAATTTAGAGTGTGAATTTTCGCGCGAGGTTGGTGAAGAGAGAGAAAGGGAAATCTGATCTGGAGTCTGTGGATTTCGTTTTTGAAATTTAAAAGCTTAGGAAAAAGAAAAACAAGTGAATATATGTTTTAGATATTTATTTATATATTTTTATTTATTATGCTTGGGCCTTACCGGACTCTTGACTCCTCCGTAAGTAACGGTTGCAACTTGCAATTCGAACTCGCAGGTAGTATTCAGATTCGGATCGGATTTTGGATCCGATTGTCAATAGATATGAATTGAACTGGACGCTCCGATTCACATTCGAATTTGAAGAATATTTGGACATGTTGTAGATTGATCCGAGTCTAAACTGGTTCAAGTCATCATTTGGGCTCTTTTTTTGCAAGATGAATGATCAATTGTTGACTATTTAAGGCCAAATTTGTTTTGTACTTTTTACCTACACGTTTTACACATGTATTTTTTATGCTTTTTTCTAACTTTCGGTTGTCTTGTACTATGTCATTTTTTGACTGATGGGTCTCTCCGTCACATAGTATGTCATTTTTTAACGGAATATTTCATTTTTGATCATGTGTCATGTACATGACCTAAAGTCAACCAAAATCAAACCCGAAATCAACAAAAATCAACCAAAAACAACCAAAAATCAACAAACTCGCGCTCGAGTTTGTTGATTTTTGTTGATTTTGGGTTTGATT
>JAYMTK010001623.1:0-15824 GCA_036897405.1 Pelargonium myrrhifolium | reverse complement strand
ATTTTTTTAATTTTAAATTAATAATATATTATTATTATTTATAAAAAAAAAGAGTATTTTTGTCTTTTGCATGTTAACGGATGAAATTCTAACAGAATCGAAAAAAGACAATTTCAAGGAAGTATCGCGAGGAAAAAAGAAACATCAGGGTGGTAACATTATAAATTGGCATTTAAGATGATAGTAACATGTAATTACCCTATATATGTATATATATTATTTATTATTTTATTTATCTATAATGTTACCCCATTTTGAGAAAATATATTTTCTTTTAAAAGTAAATAAACAAATTTATTGCAAATAATCAACATAGTATTTGAAACAACATACGCTCTTCCTAATACTTCAAACCCGTATGGTGGAATAATGTCCCTAAATAAATGTAGGCAACTGAAGCCGCAAGCTTCTCAAGATACAAGAACATCAAATTCTCAACATAACAAAACGTCGTCAATGGACCATAGGCATTAACAGAGTCTGGACCCAACACGGAGTTCAAACTCGACTTCCCATGATGCATCACAAAAATGAAACGTGTATGAAAGAAAACTCAAAACATAAACACATAACAACGAAAACTAAAAAACCACCCACTTCCTTGAGACAGTAGGACCGTCGAGTACACGCCAATAACAATGGCGTAACCTAAACCAAACCCTATTATTCAAAGCTTCCACAACACGAGATGCATGACAACTAAAATCCGAAAAACACAAACAACAGCAAATACAAAAATACCACACATTTTTAAATTGCAGACAAGCCGAGAAACTCGTTCCCACTTGTGGGCGCTACTCCATCTCTATTGTCGAACAAATTGTAGCTGTCGTCGCCCATATGAAGTCCTAACTCTAGCCTTCTATTTCTCTTATTACTCATGACCATTGTTGTCAAGCACCGAACTGCTTCCTCCTTTGAGAAAATAGATTTAATTCTCCTTCAACTATATTATAGTTCATGTTAAAAAAACACAATAATAATATAGTTTGACAGTAAAATTTTGTAACTTTTTTATTCATCGGCAACTCGTTTTCTCTGCCACCATTGTACCAACACTTATTGTTTAAAATAATTAATAATTCAATAGTAAATTTAAAATCAATTCCATTATTATGCTTTATGCTTATAATAATGAGTTCATAACTTACAGATTTATAAAAGTTGATGACTATTATATTTGAAATAATTTCTTTTATTAGAATGAATTGCAGCATTCTCAAAGTAGGCAGGTTATGTATATGGAATTACGTCCAATATTACCCAATTCCCAAACCAATTAAAAATGTTTGGTTAACTTAAAGTTCCAACATCAAAACCGTTCATGAAAAGGAAAGTCCATTGATTTGGAATAGAAATTCAAGTGGATTACAAATGTTAGACTCCAATGTAAAAGGAAGAAGCTATACCTACCAACCATTCTAAGTGGAATATTGTTAAATGTGCAAGTACCATGAATTTGGTTTTACTGGTAACCATTAAAACTGTTTGGTTAGCTTAAAATATCAACATCAAAACCATTTGCGGAAAAAGAAAGTCCATACATTTGGTTTTGAAGTTCAAGTGGATTACAAATGTAAAAGAAGAAGCTAGCTTGAAGGCACCATCTGATCAATACCTACCACTACTATTCTAAATTAAAGATCATCAACAAAATAGAATACTTGTTAACTGTGTACCATGAATTTTGTTATACTGGTAATTAATTAAGATTAGATCACTTGTTGAGAAAAATAAACTATATATAATGGCTCTGTTGTTTGTGTCGCCATCGTCGCGTGGCTTGATTCCATTCACTGACCATCCTATTCCAGACGTAAAGACAAAACAAATAATACGTACCTACCTGCTCATCATACCTTAATTATTTTATAAACTAGCGGTGCCATCTAATATTGATCCCATACCACACACAGCCACATAATTGGCATGGCGATGGAGACCAATACGCATTGCATTTTTCTACTACTTTATATAATGTGATGCGCTGTGCCTATCTTTTTAGATTTGTTCAAGCCCTTACCGGTTACCAAAACCACCAGCTAGCTCTCCGATCCCTCTTTTTCACACTGAAATTTCCGTGCAACTCATGACATGAGTCGCGCGCATCACTAGGCGACACCAAGACGTGTTGGTTTGGTTCCATCTTCATATCTTATCAGATTTTCATTTCTCTGCCCTATGATGGTTTAGCTCCTTCATTTCAGTCAGGTGCTTATCATACATTTTTATATACAAATCAGACAACACAGCTACATATACGTTAATCCAAATATTCCCCCATCTCCAAGCTGTACCAATGCGACCACTGTCGCTGACCTCTCTGTTCCCAATACATTGACTCCTTTTCTTGCATCTTTATATACATACATACATTATAAGACACAACCAGCAGAGCTCACTCTCACTCACTCACACTCTTCTTGATCAATCTCTAATTAGGTTGTTGTTAAGTATGGCCAACATTTCAGCAGCTAATGAGGTTGGATTCATGGGTCGAATCAAGGCCTTGCCTTCAAGAATCGGAGCCAAGATAGTCGACATTGCTACCAAGGGGAAGAAGCTAGCTCAAGATGATCCCAGAAGGCTCATTCACTCCCTCAAAGTGGCACTAGCTATCACTTCTGTCTCCTTGTTCTATTACTTTGATCCTCTCTACAATGGCTTCGGTGTCTCTGCTATGTGGGCTGTCCTCACTGTTGTCGTCGTTTTCGAATTCTATGTTGGTAAGAAAATGTACATCAAAATGTATAGCTCATTTTCTCCTACTAATAACTTATTATTGATTGTTGATTGTAATTTCATGACATGTACATTTACAGGAGCTACCCTTGGAAGAGGCCTTAACAGGGGTTTGGCTACATTTCTTGCTGGTGCGTTAGGATTCGGGGCTCATCGCTTGGCCAGTCTCTCTGGAGATCAAGGAGAGCCCATTATTCTCAGTGCTTTAATCTTCATATTAGGTAACAAAAATTGTCCTTGGAAAGATGATTTTGTAGTCATGAATTAATGTGACATATATAAATATTGTGTGATCTTCTTATTGCAGCTGCTGTGATGACATTTGCTCGATTCTTTCCTCGGATGAAAGCGAGATATGATTACGGGCTGTTGATATTTATCTTGACATTCTGTATGGTATCTGTATCTGGATACCGGGACGACAAGTTACTAGAACTAGCGCACAAGAGGGTCCTCACCATCCTCATTGGCAGTGCCATTGCTCTTTCTGTCTGCATTTTCATTTACCCTGCTTGGGCTGGTGATGATCTCCACAAACAAGTTGCTTCCAATATTGAAAAGCTCGGGAACTTCTTGGAAGGTACATTACTAATTCACACTTCATTAGTGCTATGCAAATATTGCACAGAAATTGAAATTTGAAATGACAATTGTGTACTACAATGCTTGCATTGCAGTGTTTGGTGTTGAGTACTTGGGAGTATCAGGAGATGGGGAATGTAACAAGGAAAATCTGCAAGGATTTAAGAGCGTCCTCAATTCCAAGCAGAATGAAATAACATTGGTGAGTGAGCACAACTCATCATTTCAAGTTCCCAAGCTATAAAATCAATCCAATATGATTTAATTAGTATCTGAAATGAATTGCAGGCTAATTTTGCTCGATGGGAGCCGCGCCATGGAAAATTCAGGTTTCGGCATCCTTGGAAACAATACCTGAAAATAGGAAGCTTAACCCGGCAATGCGGGTACAGAATTGAAGCCCTTAGCGACCATCTCAACTCAGACACCCAGGTACTAATTACATAATAACCATATGTACATTAACTTATATTCATGCATAGCTCAATTACATTAACTTATATTTTGGGAACTACTTAAAATGTGCAGTTAACACCCGAGATTCGGAGCAGAATCGAAGAAGGATGCATGAAACTGAGCTTGGAATCGGGAAAGGCTTTGAAGGAACTAGCATCGGGAATCCGAACCATGACAACGACATCATCGTCCGCGAGTGCACACATTGCCAACTCGAAACTTGCCGCCAACAAACTCACTTGTACTTTGAAAGGAGGCATGTGGGAGGACCTCAACTTGGTGGACTTAATTCCAGCTGCCACTGTGTCATTACTGTTAGTAGATGTTGTCTCTTGCACTGAGAAAATCGCAGAGTCCATTGATGAGCTTGCATCTCTAGCAAATTTCAAGAAACTTGAGCCTAAACTAGAAGTAGAAGCAGAGGAAGAAGCAGAGCAACCCAAGAAAGTGCTTGACAAAAGATCAATGACACAATGTAAGAGCATCCGAGCCAGAGGATCCACCCACCATGTCATTGCAATTGATCAACCAGCTGCAGCCTAGAATATTAATCATTAATTCAATGATTATGTGATGGGATTAAATATAGTTAAACATATATATATGTACCCGAAATTTGGATCAATGAATATCTCAGTTCTTAATTAGTTATGCAACAAATTGTTGTTTCTAGCTTATGCACGTGCAAACAAGAAATGTAGTTGTTGTGTTGGATGCGGTGGTGTTGTAGTAGACTTGGTGTCGACGTACAAACCCAAATCTTCCGGCTTCAGCTTCGGGCATCTGTTACTCTTCACTTCCCTAACAACACTTGTCATATTCATACGTCAATATGCATTTATTTCATGTTAATTGTTCGAGGTTCTTTCATTAGTCAGCTGCATAACATTTGGCTCATACGGAGTATAAAAGAAAGGACTCGGTGGCTTTTGTTTCAATACATTGTCTTCTTCTTCTTCTTCTTCTTGACTTCTTGTTAGCTCATGACATTATCAATGGAGGTGGGTCCTGCTTCTGCAACTGCAAATACTAGTGAATCTTGTGGGTGGAGATGGTTACAGGCCCTCAAAAAAGTAGGAAAAGACGATCCAAGAAGAATCACACACTCTCTCAAGGAAGGCTTAGCACTCACTTTGGTGTCACTCATCTACTACTTGAACCCACTCTACGATTCTTTTGGTTCCAATGCAATATGGGCTGTTTTAACTTTGGTGGTGGTCTTTGAGTTTTCTGTGGGTAAGCAGAATTCATTAATTTCTTTCTATAAATATTGGCAAGAAATTGCTTGATTATATATATAACTGTGTTGTGCAGGAGGGACACTAGGGAAGGGGTTGAATAGGTTGTTGGCAACTATGGTGGGAGGTGGTCTAGGCCTTGGAGCTCACCACATTTCGAGTCTTTTTGGAGAGAAAGCAGAGCCAATAATTTTGGGCTTCTTTGTATTTGTTACAGCTGCAATAGCAACATATGTGAGGTTTGTGCCAGAAATGAAGGCTAGGTATGATTATGGGCTGATAATATTGATACTGACATTCAGTATGGTTGCTGTATCTGGGTATCAAGATGGTGAGGTTCTGATGATAGCTTACCAGAGATTTTTGACGATCATCATTGGTTGTCTTACTGCTCTCACTGTGTGTATTGTCATTTGTCCTGTCTGGATTGGACAGGATCTTCATTGTCTGCTTGCTCTCAATATTGAAAAACTTGCCAATTTCTTACAAGGTATGAATATCTTACTATCATGTGTATGAATAGTACTAGTATAAGTTACTCAAGTGTTTTAAGTTTCTGTTTCTTTTTTCAAGATTTTTACTAAAGTTTCACAGTAAAATTGATTCATTTTAGTATATTATTAGAGCGAATATGATGTGTCTAAATTGCAGGGTTTGAGAGTGAGTATTTTAATACGGCATACGAAGATGGAGCACAGAAGAGTAAGAAGTCATTTCTTGAAGGATACAACAGCGTGCTCAATTCCAAAAGTAGTGAAGAAACCATGGTGGGTTAAATAATTAGGGGGAGGAACTCATGTATAATATAAATGATGCATGCATACTTTTTATATATTAACTTTTATCAAAGGCATAAAATAAAAACATGAACTACTAATAGTTGAATATACAATTATACATATTCGTCGGTTGATTTTGCTATAGTTGATCAACAGTTCAAATTTACGTCAGTATAATTGACATGTCACTCTCTATGTTAACAAAATCATTATTGAATTGCCACATAAGAATACATTAGTGAAATTTTAACATTTCGTAAACTCACAAATGTTTAATAAAATGGCAGGCGAATTTAGCATCTTGGGAACCAGCTCATGGAGGGTTCAGGTTCCGTCATCCATGGAATCAATATCTCAAAGTTGGAGCTGCTACTCGTCAATGTGCCTACCACTTTGAAGCTCTTTATTGTAACCTCAATTCTCGTATTCAAACACCTAAAGAACTCCGATTGAAAATCAAAGAGCCATGCACAAAGCTCTGCTCGGAAGCTCGTAAAGCTCTCAAAGAAATAGCATCATCGTTGAGAACAATGACACGGTCCTCATCAACCCTCAACTCTCGCATAGCAAACTCCAAAGCTGCAGCAGAAAGCCTAAAATCACTTCTGAAAACAGGTTTGTGGGAAGAATCTAATCTGCTGGAAATAGTGCAAGCAGCTACAGTGGCTACGTTGTTGATGGACGTGGTTGCATGCATTGAGAAAATTGCAGAGGTTGTTGATGATTTGGAACGCCGTGCAAAGTTCAAGAAGGCTACGACAGTTGCAAACTCAACCGCACCTCCTAAGGCATCATTGTTGGTGTTGCAGCCAATTCGAAACGGTCGTGAATCAGCTGAGCTAATTAAACATGAGCATGTTGTGACAATCAATAGAGAATGGTCTCCGAGAATCATTAGTGGTAGAGATGGAGATTGCGATTGAGAATGGATCTTCGGTTGCAATACCATTGTACGAGCTGCTGGAACGGCACGCCAAATAGCTACACACTGAAACAACTCGGGGGTCGATGTTTATAGTAGCAATGTAGCATACTTAATAACATATCTAGTCACGTGTTGATATATATAAGTTTTATCTCAAAATAATATGCTACTTCCTCTATCTCAAAATAAACGATATTTTATTTAAATTTTTGTCTTATTTCTTTTTAAGCAAGCTAATTAATTATTACATAGTTAGTTAATATCTTTTAACACATTATCATAAAAATACAAAAATAAATATATCACAAAAACTATTTTTTTTTTTTCTCAAAATAAAAACAATGACAATCATTTTAAAACGAATGCAGTATATCATATTAATAGATTATTGTCTTGTACTTACAAAAATAAACTTCCTAAATAAACAATGTATGTTTTCACTTTTTAATGATGTTACAAATGTTGATTTTGAATTAGTAACCCCACAATTTTATTCATGTATCACACACCCAACTTAAAGATAAAAATAGCAACAAAATAAAACAAAATATGAGCATAAGAATTTTAATGTGCTTTGACAATTTGCGGGCACATTTCTAGTATGTAATTGCCGGATGATTTAGGAGCAACTTCACAAAAGCCCTTCAAAGGTAAGTTCGCGGGGCGTGTTTCAAGAGCAATTTCGTGAGAGTGCCCTCAACTAACAAGTCTTCGTAAACAGAAATGATGTGGCACTTAGGCATCGTGCGTCGGTCTATTAGTATTGAGGCGTTCTGATTTTCAAGAATGGATCGACATGGCGTTCAAGTGTGACGTATCACACCTTTACTCATTGTTTTAATTTTTATGTAAAATGAAGTGGGCCCATAGAAGGTCCTATGAAGCAATCTCTTATGAAATTGTTTGTAGCTCTAACGGCAATTTGAACAACAATGAACCTTCCCGCTAACACAAGCAGCCCTACCAAACACTTATCTCCGCCGTCCTTCCTCCGACACCCAAAGCCACCCCCAGCTATTCAGAACCACCGCGTCTCTTTTAAACAGACCAAAAATCCAATTGACCTTGTAGTCTTATGGACCTCTTCCATCGCTCGCCACTGCCGAAACGGCCAATTGGCTGACGCTGCAGCTGAGTTTGAGCGCATGAGATTAGCCGGAGTCGATCCCAACAACATCACTTTCTTGACTCTTCTTTCGGGTTGTGGTTGTGACCACTCTCGTCCGGAAATTTTACTTTTTGGGGCTTCACTTCATGCCTATGCTCATAAATTGTGCTTGGATACAAACGATGTGCGGGTTGGCACAGCAATTGTCGGTATGTATGCTAAATCCGGTTGTGTGGGCCTTTCCCGATTGGCATTTGACAAGTTGGGTGCGAGGAATTCAGTTTCTTGGAATACCATGATTGATGGGTACATGAGAAACGGCCTGGTTGAGGATGCAGTTCTTCTGTTTGATGAAATGCCTGAGAGAGATGCAATTTCTTGGACGGCTTTGATTAGTGGGTTTGTCAAGAGAGGGCTCTTCGAGGAAGCCTTGGCGATGTTTCGGGAGATGCAAATCTCCGGGGTGGAGCCTGATCATGTCACCATCATTTCTGTTCTTGCAGCGTGTGCAAATTTAGGATCGCTTGGTTTGGGCTTATGGATGAACCGGTTTGCTATGAACAAGGACTATAAGGACGAGGTTAAAATAAGTAATACGTTGATCGATATGTACTCTCGATGTGGCTACATTGAATTTGCACAGCAAGTGTTTGATAGAATGCAAAACAGGACCTTGGTATCATGGAACACATTGATTATGGGCTTTGCTGTTAATGGGTATGCAGAGGAAGCTCTGCAGTTGTTCAATCTGATGCAAAAGGAAGGTTTTGAGCCCGATGGAGTGAGTTTCACCGGAGCATTGACTGCCTGTAGCCATGCCGGTTTAGTTCATAAGGGGATCCATTATTTTGATGTGATGAAGAGAGTTCACAAAATCCGACCAAGAGTTGAGCACTATGGGTGCATGGTAGATCTTTACAGCCGCGCGGGAAGGTTGGAAGATGCATTGGATGTGATACAAATGATGCCAATGAAGCCAAATGAAGTTGTGTTGGGCTCCTTTTTGGCTGCTGCATGTAGAACAAATGCAGATGTTGGCCTAGCTGAGAGGTTAGTGGCATACCTTGTTGAATTGGACCCTGATGTGGATTACAATTATGTGCTCCTCTCAAATGTGTATTCAGCAGTCGGAATGTGGGATGGTGCAAGCAAGGTTAGGAGAAGAATGAAGACCCTGGGGATACAGAAGAAACCTGGGTTTAGTTCGATCGAGATTGATTGTAACATCCATGAATTTGTGGCTGGGGATAAATCTCATGCTGAGACTGAGAACATTCATTCCATGCTTGATCTTCTGTCAGCTGAGCTGAACTGGTATGGCTATGTTCGAGAAACCATTCCAAGCGAATTACGCGAAAATGACTGAAACATAGGCATTCTTTGACGTGCGAACTCTGATAATAGACAAAATGGTGTGCACATGTTCTTATTCATGTTCAGCAAACTCCCAATTCCCATGAATCATCCACATAGTTTTCCAGAAGTAACAAAATATGCACTTAGAAGTTTTGATATTGTTGGGCAAAATTTTTCCTTTTGTGATCATCTGTTGGCATATGATTAGTTAATTTGAAATAAAAATAAAATTGGGGAGTTGATGTCACAGTTGTGTCATATATATGTGATGGTTGGGTGAAAATATGCAGTCTGGTTGATAGACAGAAATGGAATAGCTGCAGGAAGCTCAAGGCTTGTTATTGCTTCTGCCATAGATATATGTCACAGCCTCATGATTTATTTGATTCTATTCTAATCCATTACTGGTGCTGACCACAAACGGTCACACTTCAAGTTCAATGTGACACTGGTCTTCATCATATGTAATATTTCACTTAAAAATATTCAATATTATTTCTGTACTGTGCCCATTTTATCCTGCTCCAATATATCTTCAGCAATGAACTGAAGTTTTTTTTTTTCTCAAATAAAAACCCTGGTTATGCAGCAGAAAACAACACAACATATTATATGGATTTCCACATAGTGTAATAGAAAAACATATTTATATCCATTAATATAT
Organism: Pelargonium myrrhifolium; assembly: GCA_036897405.1. Taxonomy (NCBI): domain Eukaryota; kingdom Viridiplantae; phylum Streptophyta; class Magnoliopsida; order Geraniales; family Geraniaceae; genus Pelargonium; species Pelargonium myrrhifolium. The sequence continues at coordinate 5,974 of JAYMTK010001623.1, read as the reverse complement.
AACATGAACTATATCCATAATAAGAACATAAAGAGAAAGGTACAGAAACATGAGATAACAGAGCAAGTTGATAATGTTGGGGTCATCCAAGCAAGCTTTAGCTTATGTCAAGAGCAACTGACACAACCACATGAGTAGCTACCTCAAATTAAGCTGATCATCACCAAAAACTATATCTATATCTATATCTATATCTATATATATATATATGTCACTAATTAATACTACTAGTAGTAATTAACTACTAATAAAACAGTTAGATGTAGAGGGTAGATTGATTGAGTTTCAAGGGGTGGTCCGGGGCTTCTTGGGACTGTCTCCGTTATGATGCAATGGATCCGGACCGGACGGAACCCTTCTCAGCTCCCAATCTCCCATATTCCCTGCAGATGTCATTGTTGTTGCACCATTCATGGCCAGAAGCACCTGCATATATGACAATCAAGTAATTAATAAGCTACTTTATCATACATATACATGTACTGATGTACAATACAGATGGATCATGGATGTATGTGAGTCATGAATTTAAAATAAGAACCTTTCTGTGATGAAAGTAGCGCAGAAGCTGAGAAGATGGAGTCTTGCCATCAAAGCACCCACTACCACTAGTACTGCTGCAACCACCTGCCATGCCATAAAATATAAATGTGTGCATTCATGAATAAATTGTGTTGTTAAATGTTAAGAGAGATCAGTTAGATGGTGGTGGTGGTGGTGGTGGTTGTGGCTAGTTACCTGCAGGAGCAGAAGCTGCTTCCTGAATGGCAAAGCAGAGCATGATCATCATCACTGCAACAACCACACTAATACTCATCAACTTAATATGGGCTGTGAGTACTGTTGCCATAGCGATCTCCCAATAAAACAGCACAATGTAATTTAGGAGAAGGTTTTGAAGCTCAACTGTGGTGTACTGTAGGTGTGTGGATTGAGGCCAATTTATAGAAATTGATATGGGTTAGGGCTCGGCTTACAAATGATTGCTTATGCAGCCATTTGTGGTTAATGTGATCTTGCTTTTCTTTCTCAATAATAATAATAATAACAATATTAATAAATCAACTAGTGTTATCTGATTTTGGACATTATGACGCTGCCAGCCAGCCAGCTGCGATAATATTGGCAACCGACGGCAGTGGCGGCGCCCCTATTCAGCCACCGCGCGTCTGTCACCTCATTTCACTTCCACGTGCCTATCCTCACCTGAGACCCTTGCTGGCACGTGACTTCCAATATACGAATCTTATTTTAAGTAAATATACCCCCTCATATCATTAATTTGTTTCAATATATTTCAATGTTTCATTTCATATAAAAAGCATACAACAATGTCAACAAATAATTAACCATCGTACGTTTTCTCGTATGCAATATGTATGTGGGTTGAAATTGCCTGCAGTTTCCGTTATGCGATTCCTTTTCGGAGTGGACCGTGTGTGCTTAAGAATGGAAAATGACCACTACACCCTCAGTCTCGGCCAATGCCAAAATTCAACGTCGGAATAGATTAGCTCTGTTCGTACCTTACCTAAAGGGACTGATTGATTTGGTATCTTCCGTATCTTCTCTTTGCAGATTCAGATTTTGTATTAGATGCTGATGCAATACAGTGTAAATATTGTTATTTAAGAAAATAGATTTTCTTTTTTATCGACTGTGACTTGTATCACATCACCATTATACCTTTTAAGTGGTGATTCTAGGATGTGGGTGCCTTGTTGCCGTTGGGCTGCTTTGTCTACCCACAAACAGATCCAACACTCCCCACCCCACTGTACTCTAAGCTATTATGTGATGTCACCCCCTTGTTATCATCATAATCATGCCAACAAGATTTCTACAGTACATACAATTTATTAATATTATACTAATTCACAACACAACACAAAATAGACCCATATGATCATGTACACTCATGTAATTTAGGAATGTTCATGAGTTTGTGGTTCTAGACCCAACTGCTTCCTGATTTTCCCCACAAACAGGTCTCGGGACTTGATCAAACCTGGAACTAGTCCGATCACCGTTGTGAACGAGAATTGTGCCACCGCGTCTTGCCTCCCCAATGATAGTATCACTGCCTTCACTGGGCGAGGCTCATACGTCGCCATTTTGCATTCTTTCCCTCCGCTCATCAGTAGCTTCATATTCTTTGCCGCCACCAGCGCATGCTTTTGTGCCAAATACCCTTGTTTCAGTTCCTGTTGTCAAAGACAATTATATCAGAATGTTAGTCCAATGCTTAATAGAAAATTTACCATGCTTAGCAGTAATTAGCACTTACGGGAATATTAGTTATATCTCCAATGGCAAATATGTTGTTCCAGCCCTTGACTCTCAAATTTGCATCAACCATCAACCTTCCTCGATCATCCAAGTTGTTCTTCAACACGGTCTCCTTCAGCCACACTGAACCTAGGGGACTTCCTGTGCATACGAAATGGCTATCTGCTTTGACGGTTCCTCCAGATGAAGTTATATATGTTTTGCTCCCTTCCGAGACAGAGTTCAGATTAACTGATTGGTTCAATTTCACCTCCACTTTCTTTGAATGCAACCAATTCACAGTCTTGTCAGCAGCTTTTGGTTTAATGAATTCCAGCAACCTTGGTCCTTGATGCACCAGAGTAACCTGCTTACCTGGGAAATCCACTGCAATTTCTGCAGCAAGTTCAACACCAGTTGGGCCTCCACCAACAACCAATATGGATCGAGATGAGCGTATCTTTTCATTTTCTGGCAATGTGAAACAGAACATAGACAACTTCAGAACAAGGTAGATAGAATAGAAGACTGTAATTTGTAATAATTTAAGAGCAGACTATCATACATATGCTATAGCATTTGTTGGTTCAACAATATTGCTTTTACCATAGTTTTAACAATTATTTGTGTTTGTTTATGTTCATTTTTAGATATCATAGAGAATCTAACCATTTCAGATATCACAACAGAGATAAATAAGCTTGAACAGTTTGTGCCAGCTAATTTCAAGATCAAACTATGACCATACAAGGATTACTCTGAATCACATGACAAAACCTGGGGCTTTATAGAGTCCTGATCCTGTACAGAATTTCTTTTTTCCTTCTAAATGCTAGCTCTTAGCCTTTAAGACCCTGCTTATATATATGGGAAGCTTGTTATCTATTACATTGTTAAACTATAGGACATGCATAAACACGTGGATTCTTTGGGCTGCTTACTTCCTAATCAGCATTTGCAGCAGTGCTTAATAAATGATAAAATTGTTAAGAGGTCATGAGTAGTTTTTACCTGCTTGGTATTGATTAAGTCTCTCAGTTTTTGTTTTGGGGACAGGATCATAGTGGCCAGTGGCAATAACGAGATAGTCATAAGCTATTTGACGGCCATCTGCAGTTATCACCTCATTGTTGGTGATATTCATGGCAGCAGAAGTAACAATACGACCATTAGCGAGGTATTCTCTGTGGTTCATAACTGATCTCTCCCCAAATGATGGCTCAACCATCGCCCTCAAGCTTGCCCAAGGGATCTCAAAATACTCCTTCCTGAGATCAGTTTCAATCTAAGTAAGAGAGTAAGCAAAATAATAGCATGTTCGCATATAGAGAATCCTTTGTAGTTATTCTACCAAATTAACCATCAAGTCATCAATTGACCAAAAACACTTCAGTTGGATATTAGAACGAAAGGAGATAAATATAAGCATCAGGATGAACATCTCTTTAAAAATACTCCAAAAAAAAGAAAAAAAGATTAACACGTTCAAAGTGGAACAGTATGCTACATTTCGCTCTTACAATGGGCTATTATACCACTTTGCTTCTCCTTGTCATGTTTTCTCCAATATTGTTATGTCAAATAGCTTTCTGGCAAATAAGTAAACAATAAGCATGATGTTACAAAATCACTTTATTTCTTTGAATCTCTTACATCACCTATCTCTAATCTGAGATACATGGCCAAGAGAAGGCCATACCTAAAGATACTCCTCAATAGGGTAAAGCTGAAATGATCATAATGTCATTAACATAAAAGTCAAGAACTGGATCATGTCATGGAAATAAAATTAGGAAGCAATGCAAGCAATTAAGGTTTGGTTTGGGAAGACTTTTCTAGTTCAATCCTATTTCCAAGTTCCATATAGGATATAGAGCTATGAAATTAGAGCTTAATCCCATTTCCAAGTAACATATATCTAGAACATAAAGGATTGTTGTTTTGGACCTCCAGATGCAACTATAATGATCACATACAGTAAGAAATGATAGGAAATACACATGAGTCTTGTTGATTTCACTTAAATTCATATTTCCATGACCAAAATCACAATACTGAACTGGATTAAGAAAAAGAGGGTGCTTACGGGTCAATGAGGGTGAGATCGGAATGAAATTGAAGAGACTTGGCGATGAGAGAACCGGCAACACCACCTCCGATGACCACCACCCTCCGCCTCCCTCCACCGTCCATCCGGCCAAATTATTCTGGAAAACGAACGGAATTTCTCTTCTATTACGTCTTCGCCTAATATTCTGTAGCAAAGCTACAAGATTAAGGCAACTGAAAAGGACATGAAAAAATGTCAAAGGAATCTGAAGTTGCCTGGGAAGAGGAAAGCGGTGGTTGGATTTGGGTGTCCAACGTGTATTTGTCCAAATCGTAATAAAAGTCAACGTGGATTTGACCTTTTCAAGGTTCTTCGAGAGAGATTCCTATTGCTGGAAGGCACAAGTAAGCGCGTATCAACGGTGTAATGTCAGTATTGATGAAGCTCGGGAAGGTTGGTTAATGGGCCTTGGCCCAAACCATTCTGAAGAACCATTGTTCTGTTTATTTTATTTTTTATATACATAAAATGTGTGTGGCATATGTGATCCAATCAAAGTCTCTGTTTTTAATTAGGACTAGGGAGAGAACCCGTGCGATTCACGTGTGTACATGTAATATTAGTTAGTTTATAAATTTTATGTATAATTTACATCAAGGATGATAAAAGTTAGAAACAATCATCAAATGACGAATTAAAGTAAAATACCACTGAGTTGGCAACATATGTTGTGGCTCAAGTACACCAATAGGTCGTGACTCAATTGTCAACACTGGTTGTATTTATGAAAGAGCTTTTGAATTTGCTCTTCATTAAACACATACATAAAAAGGGCGAGAGTTTTAATTATAACTAAACCTAAGAAAAACTGAACTTGTAATTTACACACAGACAAAAAAAAAAAAAAACCTTATCAAAGATTTCTAATTGAGATTAGTTCAAATTCATTTGTGCGTGTTCATCATCCTCACAAACTATTTCGTATAAAAAATTTAGCAAATATTGTCTTAGAACTAAAAAAAATAATAAGTTATAAATTGTAAAATAAAAATTTGTTTTCTCACATCGGAAAGATATGAGAAACATGAAGTGAATAGCTAGTATATAAAGTTGTTATTGTGTCCCACATCGAAAAAGTGAAGAAATACTTGAGAGATGAATCACTATTGTTTTGTCTTCTCTTATTCTTATAAAGTGAAATAGTGATTGATATAGTTTATTGCTATTAGTTATTAGAAAATTGTTTGAAACTCATGAAAAATGAATTGACATTTGAGATAGAAATAAGGAGAGTGTTCTAAATTATTAAATTTGATGAGGTGGCAATACATAATGTCTTCTCACCAAGTTTAACACATATATATGTAGATTTAGAGAGTAATCTAAGTTAATATATATATATATATATATATATTTAGAGAGTAATCAAAGAGTAATCTAAGTTTAACATATATATGTATATATATAGAGAGATTTAGAAAGTAATCACGTGATTAGGATTAAAATTTAGTAGGGAGAGATTTGTCACAAGCCTACTTAAAAAACCTCATGGTTAGAAACAAAAAAAAACAAACAATAAACAACTATGCGTTGACCATGAGTATAGGTTTGCACGCCGTGCCTCCCTAATAGGTCCAATTTGTTGTGGATGTGAAA
>JAYMTK010001622.1:0-15825 GCA_036897405.1 Pelargonium myrrhifolium | reverse complement strand
ATGTCGCCATTTCATTGGGTTTAATTATTCCCGATTTTTTATGCATCATCAATGGTATATGTTTGAGAATTTCGAAATTTAAACATAAAAAGCGTATGAGAAAATTAATTGATTCGTGAACAAATAGTATTTTGTGTATTTGTATTCCCACGTGAAAAATGTGTCATGAAATAATTTGTTCATAATTTTTGTTTGAACAATTTGATGTGAGGACGTTTTGTTATTAACATTTTGTTCATCATTAAATTAATAATTTAGTCTACAAATTCAATACAAAATATTGTTTGATTCGTCACTTCAAGCTTATGTTGTTTGACAAATTCAACATATTAATTCATAAATACAGTAAAGTACTGGTGAGAAATTTAAGCATTAGTTAGGTAAAAACAGTAACCTAAACATAATGCAATGAAGTAATGTGTTGTCTAATTCTAAGCCATTTCTTCAACTATTGCAATAACAGGTGGAAATGGATGATTGTTTTGTTATATTATAGTAAATCCAATTGGACCCATTAATTTTTCTTTATTTTTGTGGTTCCTTGCATTCTACAACTATCTAATCCCTAATTTAATTGCCCATTCTTTTACTTATCTATTTATCTTTGACTGGTTGTAGCTTTTGCTTGGTATTTTATTACAATTCCAAAATCTTCTTATCCATAACACAATAATTCCCCCTATTTTATGTTCCACTCTAATGTTTTTTGTCTTTGAAACCAAAGTTTGTCATTGTCATTAGCCAAATTAGATAATTATACCAAAAGTGAACATGCTATTGCTTAGTATCTGTAGGATCATCCCCTACTGAATTTGGTGTTGTGGTGTTGTGCATAAACACAAGGACACACAAATTCAACCAAATGTTAACCAAATAAACTTAGCATATAGTCTAGAACAATCAGAAACTATCAGATGGAAAAGGAATCAAAAATTTGTTTTCAGGGGGGCTGCAAGCAGCAATATCAGCCTAATTTGTTCCTTGTCATGACAATTCCGACCTTCCATCGTCTCTCCTCTTTTGATACCTTCATTTTCCAGTTTCGGTGGGCGAGCACAAACCCTGCAGTGAGACACAAAGTTATCTTACATAGACCAACAAATAATGTTCAGGTAGTAACTTCAAGTGTTGTTCGAATTTGTCATAGATTGGAGTCGTACCTCTGGATCTTCTTGCTTCTGTACTCCCACAGATAGGGCACCATGGACGGAAGATGAGGTGCTTGCATCATTAGCATCCCTCAGCTGGGTCACTGCTGGTGAAGGTTTACACTTAGATGTTCCAAGTTCTAGCCCAGCAGAGGAAACCTCGGTCTGTGACTGGACTCCTGATTGATTTTGCGTTGTGTTTATTTCTTCAAGTGACAACGCTTCCAATGAAACATCAAGAATGCTGCCAAGATTTTCACGCTCATCTGTCTGTGTGTCAACATACTCACGGCCACTATTTTGAGTTGGTACTGGTGACAGTCGGGTTGTGGTTTCATGATTCCTAGCCCTCAACCGTGGTGGCACCCCTCCTCTATAGGAAGAACCAGAGCGTGATGGCCCAGAATCATCAGCCTGAGACAGCAAGTAATACAGTCATGATATTGTTAAACAAGAACAGGTAGTAGAACTCGAGTTAAATTAACAAAGAAACAAAGAAGAAGATTATGAAGTCTATACCCTGCGAGGGATATATGTACCCGTTCCCCTTGACCTCCTAACCTCAGCCAAATTAAGACCCCTTAGTTGGGGAGCATTTAGAAGAAGAAGTTCTGCGAACTGGACATATGAGTTCCACCTGTAGAGCGCCATCCATTCCATAAAAGCCAATGGATTCCAATTTTGGAGATGCCAAGGAAATAGAGGGCTTGCCGGCTTAGTAATCTCTGAGGTATAGTTGCGATACCACTGGCCGTACAGCATAATATTATGGTGACTCTCACATTCACTGTCGAGGTCTGAAATGTGGGTTCTTCCGCAACCAAAAGCCGGAACAGGAAACATAATATCTGGTCTCTGGCCCCTCCCATTTCTGTCCAGAGTGTTTGTGAAAAATCTCTCCAGTCCGTCACCTAAGGTTTCACCTGGTAGTGCAAGGATTTGTTGCAGCTGTATCGACCCATAGGAGAAGGCGCATCTTATCCTATGAAAATTGCCTGGAATGGAGCAGTAGTATTACCAACTAATCGAGTAAATAAATTAAATAATCCGCCCTCCAACGATCAAAAGAATGAACTCCACTGTTCATTTTAAATACATACATTCAATGGCAATTTTTATAAACATCACAATCATTATCATGCAAGACCAACAACTATACAAGTAATGTGTGTAAAATGTTTTCCTGTTCAATCTATTGATGATAAATTCCACCAGAAAGAGGTAAAGAGAAGTTTGAAATATAAAGTTGCTCAGGGAAGTAAACAAAATTACAGATTGAGTAGATATAGACTAGAGCTGGTAATATACCTCTGCTGACACTTCGCCCTAAATTGTTGTGGTCATTTAGAGGATCCAGTATGTTAAGATGCTTAATGGGAAATTCACTTCCCCACGCAGTTGGAACTGAATATAAATGTCTCCAGAATCCCATAAGCTCCTTGGTAAACAGAAGGTTATTGCCATCATATTCCAGTGTCTCTGATGCAACAAGTACACAAGTTGAGGATTTCAAGTGAATGAGTGACACAACCCGCAGACACATGCAACACAAGTAAATTCTACTTACCCAGGTTTCCTGAAAGGGAAGATATAGCAACTGGACCATTTATAGTGACACAATAATTGTCCCAATCAAATACGCTGTAGTACTCCAAAAATTTATGCAACACCTGCAAGATGAAGAACAAAGTTAGTTGTGTCTTTTGCAGATCAGAAGTAGAAACAATTCAATTTTGAAGCACCCACCTCCAGTGGACCTGAAAGTGACGAATGAAAGAGATTGAAAATATATAGGACCAGCATTTCTAATGCATATGTTGAAATCAAGCCATGGTGTGCTCCAAGAATTCGACTCTCATAATAACACCAGGACTTAATCAAGATAATACTGCGTTTGAAAAGATGGCTGTTTCCAACAAGATGGTCAACCTGAGAAGTAAGCAAAAAAGTTATATATAGAATACAACATCACAATGAAATTCATAACAGAGAGAGAGAGAGAGCAATTTTACTAGTTGTTGCGGATCAGAAGTTGGAGGGAAAACATAAATGAGCAAGAAACAAGGAAAAGAAGAAATGGTTCTGCTAATTAATGAGCCAAGTAATTTTAAAAACAGAAGAAAGCTGAACAATAACAGAATTGAAATAGTTAACAAAGAAAAGATATGGCAGCATTTATTACTTAATAGTTAGGACAGGACAATTACACAGGTTTTTCTCAATACACGACAAAAGAATATAAAAAAATATAAAAATGAAAAATAACGTGAGGATCCCAAATCTACTACAGATCATCACAGAGAAGCTGAGAACAAGAACCAAATTTATTAGACAGGCTGAACATAATGAAAATGTTTTATTGCAAGTGAATCTTTAGTGTAGATCAATATAGGATTTTACCAATAAGCATACAAATGCAATTAGGTGTCAAAGTTTTTTTTTTTTTTTTTTTTTTTTTTTTTATGAGTTAAAAAAAAGTATGGATCTGAAGAGTAGATATAGGATTTACCTGCTCTAAAAAGGATAATGCAGAGAGCCCAGCAACCTGATTGAAAGAAATGTCAACAGGAATGCTCAATATCCTGCATTTAACCACCTTTACCTGTCAACCATCCAGAAATTAGTAACTACAGACAACTACCATTGCAAGAAAGCGCATATACTTGTTTCTACTTGTTTTAAACAGAAATAAAAGGCCAACACTTATGTGACAGACTGAAAATGTATCACCAATATCTCGCCCACCATAGTTTATAAGTTGATCTAATTATTCCAAAAAGAGACTGAAAGTAGTACTTTTGTTTTGAACATAATGATTTTCATCAACCACCCCAATTAAAGGTTAAACATTCTTGATCAGTATTTTGATATTTCCATGTAATTTTTTAAGCCAGGCAGATTCATAGCAGAATAAACTGGAACAAAATAAAACTAGGATGATACTAGAGATTTGATCAACCAGAATCATAAACTAGAAATCATCCTAGAATTTAAAACAATATCTGGTGCAACAATACTAGAAAATTAACTCAACTAGAAATCATCACTTGAATATAAAACAATTAACGTCCAGAAAGCAAACCTGTGCATGAATATATTGAACATCCTTGACTTGGTACTCAGCATTGTCCTCTTCAGCTTTTTTGAGGATACAGCAAATATTAGAAGCCAAATCTTCCTCCGCGTTAGGATAGCAGAGGGCAGTCAAATCAATATCTCCATCAGGAAGATAGGTTTTAAGCGGCACTGAGCCAAATGGAAAGACCTGTAACAATAGCATGTATAAGCAAAAGAACTTCATATTAATTTAAGTTAAAAATTTGATGCCATATATACACAATGAAATGGATAATTAATCCTTCCCGGAAAAGCTATTCATTGCAATTATTTGTGTTTAAAGAAAATCAGAAAGTGCATCCAAGGGGAGTGAGCGACTATCGGATTCTTAAAATAAATGTCTATGAGGTTGAATTTTTATGGAAGAACAAAATAGCAAGCTACTTTAACATAAAGAGTTTGTGTGATACAGATGCTCTGGAGTTTGCAAAGGCTAAAGAACTCCACACAGTACAGTTCTGTAACTTTTAAACAGCAAAGTGAGGGTGGCCATAAGCATGCCGCTAAGAAACGCCAGAACAGACAAATCTAGAACGATGTCTTGAATATGGACACAGAAAACCCAAACATTTTACTTTTGGTATGACGCTCACAATCCAACTCAAAAAACCAAAAATTGAGTTGAAGCATGAAAAGACTCCGTACTTGTTCCACACACAGATTTGCTCTTTATCAAACAAGACTTACCATGGCTGCTTAATTTCTGTTCCACATTCCATAAAAAACCTCTCTATTCCTGGCCACATTCTGTCTTTTCCGCAACACAGATTCGGTCATTTATTTTTATTCTTTATGACACATTAATACCCTCTGACAATTCAGAGCTTCCGTTAAGTTATACTAGAAGATGAAATGGTGCTCACACGTGTGCACACACAACAGTTATAACGTATGGAAAACATCGCATCTCATGTTTGTTTCTGTAGTGCCCTATTTGCCATAGCTTTGTCGTTTTAAGCAACTTGCTTTCCGTATGTAGACGTCCAAAGTACGGTTTTCAGACCTAAAAGAACAAAATTCTTTTGCATGCTATGACATGAGACCATGTTGAAAAATGGAAGTCAGCATCTTCAATGCCTACTACTACTACTACTAACATTTTGATGTTAGGTACAGATGTTCTAAATTCTGAGGTGATAAAAAACCGCCAAAATTAATTGACAACAGAAACACACAAAAAATGTTAGATGTAAAAATTTAAATAAAAAGGCATTGGTGTGAATTTTAGAGGAGAAAAACAACTGGAATAAAATACTAGTGACAGATTTAATAGTAAACCAAAACTTCAAAATGACAAAAGAATAGTGATTTCAGTTGGTTGTTTTTAGCAGCAAAGCACAACAAAATATCCCTCTACATTTCACTTGATACAAAATCAAATACATTCAAAGATCAATATGCTTTCTTTAGTAAAATTACTTACACATCCATCAAATAAAAGGAGGCAAAGATGGGAATCACTAGGTACCTAGGTCACAAACTAGTTTCTTTGTTGCTAGGATGAAAAAAAAAAGAAGGAAACTTAAACTTTCACAAACAACAAGCTTCAGAAAATCATACCGAGTAGCAACTGCCAAACTACTGAAAGCACTATCTCAAATTAGCCTGACTGTTGTGTGTGTGTGTGTGTGTGTGTGTGTGGAGGCAGGAAGACTAGAAGGATGGGGGGAGCTATATGAAATGGGGGCAAAAAAAAAAAAGCAGGAATTATTTTCAACATGTACACTAACATAAAATCAAGAAAAGCAGGGCAGGACATGTTCACCTCAGTCCCACAAAACCTAAAAAGCTTCTGAACATAATCAATAATCTCATTTCTCCGGTTGTCAGATACTACATTAGGGCGAACAGTGCACAAAATTTCATGAGCCCTCTGCTCAGCCATCCGCCAGAGGTCTGAAATAGTCGAGAAAGGATCTGGCTCTGATGAAGACGAAGATGAGGAGAGAGGTGTTAAGCAATTTGGCAGATCCTCCATAAAAAAGAAGAAAGAGAAAATCTCACAGAGACATTTCCTCAATCTCTATATCTGACTGCAGATAGATAAAGTAGCACAAGATTTCTTCAAGTCATGATTTTAGAAGAGAAGAGGATATCGGAAGTGATAGAGAATTGGTCGGAAACAAGACTCAGGCAACCAAAGGAGAACTATAGGAGGAGATTGCTAGGAAAATCTGAGTAGAGGAAGAAAATGAGATGAAACGGAAAAAATTGATTTACCACAACAAAAGTAGGCAGAAGTCAAGGAATGCTTTAAATGGGGCATGTTGCACTTCCATATCTGGTGAATTGTTAAGCATTGTTTGGTTTTGAATATGGGAAAAATAAAAAATTGCAACAATTGAAAAAATAAAATAAAACTAATAGGAAAAGTATATGGCAGGCTCTTCAAACATGGAAAAGAGGAATAGGAAATGACAGGCAAAACAAAGAAGGTAGGAAAGAAGAAATGGATTTTTTACCTAATGGAAAGCTCTAAAACGGAATTCGGAATATAATAGGGGAAAAGGCATCTTACTTTTGTATGGAGCCTTTACAGTCCAACGGAAAAAAATTCATTTGAGTATAGTCACTAATAAAGGGACAAGGGTCATTTGAATTTTACAAAATTTCTCTCAACAAGAAATAATTCTTTTCTTTAACAAGCCAATGCAGAGTGCAAAACAAAATGAATTAGAGTTGACTGAAATAGTGTGTTTTCCATGTTTACAACATTACATGGGTAGTATTAATGACACAATTAATGCATTTCTATCCATTCTTTGTTTTTTTTTATCCTCAATAATTCAAATTATGTAGAGAACCATAGACTTAAGAATCAATTTCACTACCATAAGTCCATATCCCAGTCTCTATTCATTGATGATTTATTTTTTTCATTTGCATTAACTAGAAAGTGATTCCGCATGTTCTGATGGGCCTTATGCATGGACCATATGCTTCCCAAGTCAAAATAGTCTCTTCTGGCCAAGAACACCGATCAAATGCACATTCAAGCTAGGCTGATCTAGAGGTCTTGGAACATCAGCTCATTTGATCTAGAGCTGATCAAATGCATAAGGAATTAAATGTGTTAAACATAACTGCTATTCGAAACATATGCATTTTTATATGGTAAGTAGAGAATGTGTTTCTTTTAAGCTAAGCTGAAAATAAATATTGGAGATATTTGATATTCTGGCTATCCTTGAAGTCTAGCATTTGGTAAATAGACGAATATGAAACGCACACCCACAATGAGACATGGGCCTAAGTCCATGCAGAACAGTTTTTTTAGGTCAAACTGGTAACTGAAAAATTAAGCTCATAATTAAACCTGTATGTATCATACAGGTTAGACTTCTAACTTATTCATCCACCTACTCATAGTAGAAATGATACCAGTCACATTGGAGTCCAGTTGTCCTTCACCATTGCTAAACGGTAACAGCTTAAAAACTTGTCAAGCTAAGCTAAAATGAAGAGTATCTTTATTACGTCTATGCAAGAGCTCAAATTAGCTAATCCGAAACCAATATGCTTGTATACATTGAAAAACTCTTTGAGCTTAATTATTTGATATCACAAGTCTCATTTCTTTGACATCCTTTTATGGTTTCATTGAAATATGAGAGTATTTCCAAAGTTAAGAATGATCAAACTAGACCTCTTCAGAATTAAGCAAAAGCATTATCTGGATAACCAGCTAAAGATCATATGCAATAAAGATAAGGTAGCTAGCACATCTTTTTCATTTTCTTTAGTTGCTATGTTGTTTGGTTATTAGTTATTACCATATGTCACAACATAAATATATCTTTTTCCCCCAGGAAACTAACATAAACTGAGGCATATTTAGAAAGAAAAAAAGAAGAAAAAGAATTGTGTGCTTACCAATCACAATACTCATGCTAACACCACTTTCATTTTCCGAATCTGCGGAGCAAGAGCTGATCCTTCTTTCTTCCTCAGACTCAAATGCTTCAATACGCTTGAAGTACATAACCGAGGTGATTCCATTTGTGATATCAGGCTTCCTTGAAGTAGAATCTGCACAAGTGCTTATTCAGTAATTGTTTGAAAAATTAATAAATCTTACTCCCTCCATCCCGTCCCAAAATGAGCTCTTGTAATCCTTTTTTTAGAAAAATATAAAGAAGAAATGAGTTAGCGTTTGGACATTTTCCCATGTAACCGCATGTGCATTTTTTATAACAAATGCAAACGAATCTAACTAACTTATTACTCCCTCCATCCCAAAATGAGTTTTTGTCGCAAAATAAGTGTCATCTTTCATTTTTAAGCAAGTAGTTATGCATGAATAGTTAATTGTATCCTTATAAAAAGTTAGTCAGTATCCCTGAACACGTGATCATAAGGATACAAAATACAAGAGTAAATATTCAACTCCAACTTACTTTTCCTAAATTTTTCTCAAAATCAAAATAGAACAAGGACACTCATTTTGGGACCGGGAGAGTATAAGCATATTATTCTATAACTAACATCCTGAAAAAAAAAAAAAAAAAAAGCAAAACAAAACAAGGACATTCATTCTGTGACGAAGGAAGTATTAGAGATTTCTCGGCTATCTTCCCAGCAAATTCTCCACATTTTCATATCAACTGGATAGCCTACTCCCACAGTATAGCAACACTCACTTACAAGTAAGGAATTAAAAACAAAGTTTAACAGAGCAATCACAAAATTTTAGATTCATTACAAAATGTGAGAACCATATCCTGGTGAAACTGAACAGGCCTAAAATCAAAAAAGTTTATAGAATCCTCAACGGAGTACAGTTACTGTATTCACTAGTTTGAAATTGACAGCAAATTACACACAAATACATAGAAAACAGACAAATATGGAATCAATTAGCTGTCTCGCTCTATGTAAAGATGTAAACTTGAACAATCATTATTGTTTTTTTGCGTTTACCTTGACAAGATCCATAACTGCATTTTTATTGTCTTCTTGCTTCAGCGGAAAATTCCCATTTCTGCATTGTAACGGTAACCTCTCAACGCTTGCAAATATAAGCACCACCACCACCACCTCCATCAGCCTGAGAGACATTTGATTTCACAGCCAAAACCCTAACCCTAACCCTAATGTCACCCCCAATTCAACCAGAAGAAGAGGAAGGAGATAAAGCCCCAACTAATAGAGGTAAGAGAGAGTTGTTGGAAATACCCAACAGTCACCTTCAAGAAGAAGACGCTTAATGACGTGGCAAGATCACGATAAGGTACACGTACGCGTGCGAGACACAGGATTGTGACAGGTGACTGATATAACAAACAAAACAAAAAAAAACTAAAAATATTTGCAGCAAACAATTTCCCGCCATGTTTCGAATTCCATTTCTCTTCAGCCTCAACTCACAGATCCGAAACCCTAACCCTAGAGCCATTGGTTCATGCCAAATTTCTCAATCTGCTACCGAAACAAGCTCCAATTCCAAGTACCAGACGGAGAGGGGACTTGAATTCGAAACCGGAGAGACCTTTTTCCGCCATGAAAGCGCCACTGGTCGGGACCTTGGCGTGCTATCCGCAGCTCTGCACAAGAAATCTAACGGTAATTTACGGGTTATTGATGCAATGTGCGGCTGTGGGATTCGGTCGCTGCGGTACCTTGTTGAAGCCGATGCGGATTTTGTACTGGCAAATGATGCCAATGAGGGGAATAGGAGGATAATTGTGGACAATTTGTCTCGAGCAAGAATGGGTTCCGGCGACGAACAAAGATGGGATGTGGTGCATTCCGATGCCAATCGAGTTATGACAGAGCGTTTTCTAAAGAAGGATTATTTTGATTTGATTGATATTGATTCGTTTGGGAGTGAATCACACTTTTTGAGGTCTGCAATGAACTCCTTGAAGTTGGGTGGATTGCTTTATCTTACATCAACTGATGGTTTTTCTTCTGGTGGTCTTCGCCCGCAACGGTGAGTTTTACATTACATATCCAGATGACCCTTTGAATTGTTTCTGAATTTAAGTATATTTTTGTTCCGTATTTATCACTTTATTGGTGTAGCTATGATTGAATTTGGACATTTTGTTATTCTGATTGCTTGTGTAGCCTTAGTTGTGTTTTATGTAGTTAAAAACGAAATCTTTTTGAGCTGATTATCACTGTAAGGGACTGCTAGAAATTGTAACCATCTCTTTCTTTTTGTAGAGCTTTAGCTGCGTATGGAGCATATGTTCGCCCTGTGCCATTTTCAAATGAGATTGGTTTGAGAATGCTTATCGGTGGGGCTGTACGTGAAGCTTCTGTGCTGGGATATCATGTTACGCCACTTTTCTCTTACTATTCATACCATGGACCAATTTTTAGAGTCATGCTCCGAATGAATCGTGGGAAGCTAGATGGAAACAAGTAATATTTGATTTTGATTGTCTTAAACCTGTATGTTTGTGCTGTCTTGTTGGGTACTTATCAATTGCTTTTATCATTTGTGGCAGACAATATGGTTTCATCAGTTATTGCAGACAGTGTGGAAATTCTCAATCATTTTCATGGAAGGAACTTGGTCAGATCAGTTGCCCCTGCAACAACGGTAAGGTATAACTTGGAATTTCAACACTCATGGAAGTTAGTCAACATTGTCTCGTGCATATAATATGTATATGTTTATAATTTGTTTTCCATATATTCGTTTCCATTCAGGTTTTATTCTTCCTAATGTTTTTATTTCTCCAATGTCTTAAAGGTTGCTTTTATTTGGACACAAAACTTATTATATCTAACTATAAGTGTCCTGTTTAGTCACTACTTCCTTACACTACCTGATGTTAAGTTTCTTTGTTGTTTCCAGGTTTCTAAATCGGTTGTTGTTTTGGGGCCACTTTGGACAGGACCCCTTCATGATGCTTCCCATGTTTCAGAAATGTTAAATTTAGCAAATCAATGGGAATGGACAAGCAATGGCGCAGGAACTGGTCTAGACAAACTTTTAAGACAGTTTGTGGATGAAAGTGACCCCAGATTGCCATCTGGATACATCAAGTTCGATGAGGTCCATCTCATTCACTTCTATTTATTTTCCTTTTATATTCTGACGGGATACCTTTCCTTTACCGTATGGCTTGAAATTTTTTTGAAACTGGGTGCAATTTTATAGATGAGTCATTTTCTTTCTACTGTCTAACAACAGTTCTTCAATAATTTCTCTTGTTAATTGTCATAGATTGCAAAGCGTGCAAAAGTAGATTCTCCTCCCCTCAGGACAATGTTGAGCATCCTGCACAAGGTATTCTCCAATAATTTTAGCATTTTAATTGATTAGTATTTTCTTGTATTATAGCATTTTTATTGTTATGAACTTGACCATGTCTTCTATAGTAATAATATTCATTCTTGCAGTGATGGCACTAAGGAGGATAAAGTTCCATGTATTCACAGTAGGGTGTAAAATATTTAAATTTTAAAATTAAACTGTATTCTCTTTTTAAGTAATTATGTGTATATTCTGAGTGACAACACTGGTGGTAAGATAGTATAAAGTTCCAAGTATTCATAGGGCATGAACATTAAAACTGAACCTTAATCTCATTCTAATTCCTAATTTCCAAAGTTCTACTGGAAAACCAATCAACTGCAGGCAAGTCATTTTTCTTTTATTTTCCATATATACTTCCCTTGCCTTTCTTCTTGTTTGGTTTGGTTGCAAGAAAGTGAAATTAGATCCATGAAAGCTCCGACAGTTTAGTTTTGCTCCGAACCGAAATACAGTGAAATCTTTTGCACCTCCATGAATGATTACCAAAGGCTAACATTCTCATGGCTTTGATTGCTACAGGAGGGATATGCAGCTTCTAGGTCCCACATCATCTCCAATGCAATTAAGACAAATTGTCCAATGGAAATTTGCATCAAGTTTGCTAAGGAACTACAACAATGCTGAATGATTTGATCCAAATTTGAAAATTAGGTTTGGTGCATAACTTCATCTGCAACTGTGGACAAGTATAGCTGCTCATTGGCAGATGGAAGAGTGCATAGCATAGGTAACATGAGCTGCATTTGCAGGACCTCGTTACCTGTCTTGAGTACACTTATTTTTCTGAAGAGAGTTCAGTTTATTTGGAATCAGTGTGCTGGAAAGACAGATGAAGGAAGTGTCTTTGCTGATGATGCAGCAAATTGGTGTTAGCCATCAAAATGCAGGAACCTTAGCCAATTTATCATCATTGTCAACCTGTGGAATAGTTGAAACAATACTGATACGTCCAAAAATCTTCTTGAGCTGAAAGACGTGAAATTTGATGAATTTTGATAATACGAGGTAAATCTATTTTGTAAGCTACTTTTCCCACCTGAGCCAAATTTTGATAGGGTCCAAAGAACTCGGGGGACTAACTTTTCATTCACTCTCTTGACCAAAGAAGCATGCTTGTATGGTTGAAGTTTAAGCAAAACCTACTCACCTATCTTGAGCTCTTTTCATATGAAACTTAAAACAGTTTGATAGTTTGCTCTCTTGCATATAATTTTCTGTCCACAACAACTATATAATCACCAAAAAGTAAGGGATATGAACCAGAAGAGTTTGTCCATATAACAATGGATTATATAGCACTGTGGATTGAGGTGTTATCTTTGTTTTTTTTCATATTACTTGTCATGCATTTTAGGTAAGTTTCTATGCATATATTAACTTATGTTTGGCCCTCAAATTGAGGATGGTTTGTAGAAGATATGTCTAAACTGATCTGTTGTAGTTTTTCACAATTCATTCAAGAAAGTGCTCAAGAAAGTTATGGCTATGTCAAAAACTATGCTCTGATAGGCATCACATGGATTTTGAATACATTGTCTATGCAATGCACAAGGATATCCTTCTCATAGATAGAAATCACTTGGTGTTTTGGTCCCAATTCCCAACTGAAAAAAGCAACTGATTTTTCAATGCAATTAAGGGATGTTGTGATACAATTGGCACTAAATATGATACAACTGGTCCTTCCTGCAATTATGCCCAATTGAGCTTATCTTTATCTCACATACTTGGATGGTAAGGTAAAGTAGTATTCACTCTTCTAAAAGTATTTGTAACAACAACAGATTAAATTGATCTTTGCTTACCCTCCATCCTGTCTAATCTTTACCAAAATCAGTTATTGTGACTTAGTCCTACTATTTTGGGTTGCCCCCATACCCTCAACATTATGAATGTGATTTTGAGCACTTAAACTTCCTTCGAGTTTTGAGTAAACTCTTCTAATTAAACGGTGATTGTTTCTATCATGTTTAGATTCGACGTCTCTGATACCACTAATGCAAATGCTTATGGATTGTAGCTAGAAACAATTGTTCTAGGCTAGCATATTCTTATTCTCATTCTTTCTTCACCCTTTGACATTCGCCTCCATTAGCACTTATGTGAACTCCAACACAAACTTCATTGTGTATTTTCATTTTTGAGAGTGTTGACATAATCTAAATTAAATTGGTACATGTATCTAATTTGTGAGTTTTTATTTATTTATTTTCTTTTTGAAAAATTTATTTTCTTTTTGAAAAAAGTGGTGCAAAAGCACTCATTTCATTCGAATCAACAAGATATACAGATACATCACTCTAGCAATTACAAATGTAAAGACACAGATACATCCAAGCCCCAAGTCCGCAATAAGCAAACACCCCTCTCTAGATGAGCGCCTCCTACAGACAGTAACCTTGGGAATTAGCTCGAGTTACCAGGCCCCAACCCCTAACAACCCCCAACACAACTACTTCATATACCGGGTCTCATCACTCGGGACACGCCCCCCACCCTTAGCTCCCTCCCTAATCGGCCTTTCCTCCCCCTGAATCGGGCTCTGAAAACCACACCCGCTTCTTGTCTTCTTACGCGTTGAACGTACTTTGAAGGCCATATTCAAATTTGGACACAACCGCTTCCTCCTTTCCCGACGAGCATCGCCCCTACATCCACCGTCATGCCGCTTGTCTTCCAATTCGTCTACCCGATACCCCTCCATCATCACCCGTAACCACCACAACCCAGCACTAAGCCTTCTTTACTGGAGCCAACCCCGCACTGCCTCCCTCTCCTCCGTAGCCCACCAGAATCATGTGCCGACGCCTCTGTATCAGCAGCTAGAGCCCCAAAAAAACCCTAAATATCCTATAACCTCCTGTTACAAAACGCTATAGTCAAAAAGTTCCATTTGAATAAAAAAAGAGCATTATTTGTTAGTTAGAAATTATCTTTTTTTAAAAAAAAATTGATTTATATACTCGATGGAACAACATGAAAAAAAAACAATGGTTAAAACAAAATAAAAATAGATTCTACCGTGATCCAAACTCATATCATAGCCAAAGAATAATAAATCATTACCACTAAGAAAATATTAATTTTGCGAGTAAAAGACATCAAATGGCTATGGCTTGCGATGACCTATATTTAGCTTCGTCACAAGTGGCAGCAGTTTTTGTCAGTCTATTTGATTCTAGGAGAAATTACATATGATCACCCTATATAATTGACTAAAAACACATGACCCCCCCGACTTGTTTAAAAAAGCCGACAACGGAGTACTCTTATTATAAGAAGAACTGAGATTATGTGTAATTCTGCTAAGTTAACGGAATATTCTCAAACATGATAGTCACATGAGTTTTTATTTTTTGACAATTCCTAATATACTTTTGTCTTTCTCTTTTCCTTTCTATTTCATTTGTAGATTTCAACCACCACTATTGCCGCTGCGACCTCCGCCTCTTCGTCGACTCCATCTTAGTCCTCATCTACTCCCCCACCTTCTTAGCCCCCGTGTCGCCTTCACCTCTCTCTCCCTTCTCACCGCCTCCCTCGTCTACTCCCCCACCTTCTTCATCCTTGTTCGACGAAGGGCATGTGAAACTCGGCGACACAACACCAACCAGATATGTTGACACTCGTCATCCTCCAAGGTCCATAGCGAAGGCGCTATCGCCCAAAGGCGTTGTTTTCCCGGTCAATCACTGGTGCCTCCTTGCGCGATGACCAGATCTGGTTAAAATCTTCGCGAATATGACGGAGGTTGGCCGATTCGTCAGTGACTTCTTGTCTTTGCTTGACCACTATGTGAGCTCACGTCGGATGGTCCCGTCAAGTTGAAATCCAACGTGCACGGTGCAGGTGGAAGGGGGGGAGGCAGATGAGAAGGGAGGAGGCGGTAGCGAGTTCACGTTTGTTCGTGAGCAAAGAAAGAGGTAGAAGAAGATGAACAATAGGTGACATGAAAGAAGAAGATGAACATAAGGTTACAACATGCACCTATTACACTTCATCTGATAATAAAGGTATTCTGTTGTTGATTTTTGAAATAAGAGAGTCATGTATTTTTAGTCTACTACAAGGTGATCCACTATAATTTCCCCATGATTCTACAATCTATACCCAATATGTTTGCATGTCATTAATTATTAATAAAGTATTAAAAAAATCTTCCAACTCACTGGACTAAGTGCTTGTTTGTTTAGTCTGGATGCTCTTGAATGGGGCATCCACATCAGTTTCTCCTGAATCTCCATGATTGCCATGTAGGATTCAGGAGAAGTGGTTTTGTTTGTTAAA
>JAYMTK010001621.1:0-15828 GCA_036897405.1 Pelargonium myrrhifolium | reverse complement strand
AATGGACTCACTTTTTGATGTGGGTTTGCCCCGATTAACTCAAATCCAACGACGCATGTTGCCACCTCCTCTGTTGCTCAGTTTCGGTTAGGCACCAGCCAGCCTCTGTTGCTCATGCGGTCACAAAATTTTGCGACAGAAAAATTCGTCACAAATTCCGACAAAAGTACGTTTATAATTGTGGCAAAAATATGATTTCCGTCACAATCTGTAACGGAACTGTAACCGAAAACATGATTCATGTCACAGTTTGTAATGGAAAATTTTTGTCAGTTTTCTTTTTGTTGCAGTGGTTCTAGAAACGGAAAGAACTGGAAAACCTGGAATTTTGCGAACACATGATAGTTGAAATTTGAGATGAAAAGTCATTGTTCTTATTACATTGAAGTGGATATATATATATATACATATACTTTTCAGGTAGTAATTAAATTAGTTTAGGTGATAGAAGACAATCACATTGCAGAAGAGTTGCTTTGTGATAGCGACAAAGGAACCTATATATATTTGCTTTACTTTTCAACAACCGTCGGTAGCATTGAATTTGATATTGACGTACCAAAGGACCTCTTTTTGTTGGATTTTAATTTCTTATTGTCTTTTTGTTCGTTATGTTTTACTATAAATTTAGTGGCATAAGTTCTTTGAAGCATAAAAAATAGTCGGATAAAACTAAGACCATGAATGTTTTTTGCATGCAACTACTAGTGTTTTTCGTTGGTTTTAATATTGGCTTCCATGTCGGAATTGAAGCTAAGCGTCATACATTTGTGGTAAGATGATACATGCATGATCTTTATAATGCCATGCATCAAATAATCTTAAATTTCTTTCCAAAGGACTTACATTTGATGTTCAGTTCGTTGTAATTTGATGTACAAGTTCGGTCATTCACTTATAAGATTAAGATTTTTGTTGAGTCGGTTCTCTACCATGGTATAAAGTTGGTTTGTTTTAGGCATAATATTGTCTCCCTTTTACGTTGACATGCAGAGAGTCCATTGTGTTCAATTTTTTGATTTTTTTTCCAAATTGAAAGAATGTGAAATTTTTTGTCACTAGTATTACAAGTTGGGTCTTCCACTTATAAGGTCAATGTTTTAGATGAATTAGTTCTCCAACGTAGTATCAAAGCTAGATTGGTTTGGCCATAATGACCCCCGCGCGCCTCTATTGTCTTCCTTTTCAGTCCACGTGCAGAGTTTGTTGTGTTTGAAATTTTTTGTTTTTTTTCACACTGAAAGAATGTGAGATTCGTTGTCACTGATATTACAAGTTGGATCTTTCACTTATAGGGTCAATATTTTAGTTTAGTTCTAACGTAGTATCAAAACTAGTTTGGTTTAAGCATACTAACTCGTTGTTGTTGTCTCTCTTTCTAGTCTACGTGCAGAGTCCTTTGTGTTAAAATTTTTGGTTCTTCCCGTGGTCATTAATATAATTATATTCGTATAGATATTTTTATAACTAGACAATTATTTTCAATGTTTGAACAAGTTATTGTGACATGAGAAACTACTTTGTAATTTATTCATTAATTTACTATATATATTTTATAAGTGTAATTTTATAATAAGGTGATAGAGGGTGATAACAATGTGTAGAATTGTAATTTAGTATTTTCATGCATGGCGTGTGCATGTTGAGAATGTTAATTATATATATGGTTCCAAGAAATATTAGTGTATATATATGTAATGAAATTAATTTATGGTGCATGGATGTTAGTTGAGAGAAACAGCATGCACAAGGCTTTGCAAAACAAAGAACATATTGACAATAAATGGACAGTTTCCGGGACCAACTATTCACGTCCACAGAGGAGAAACCATCTTCGTTGATGTTGTAAACAAGGCCAACCATAACGTCACCATTCATTGGTATGCACACACTTTATCTACTTTAAAATAAAGGTAAATTACAATTTCCTACCTTTTAAGTTTCGCTTGTGACGGTTTCCTACCCTTAAGTTTGAATGAGATTTTTCACTACCCTGAAGTTTCAAAATAGAGACAAAAAACCCATCCGTCATAACTCCGTCAGTTTAGTTGATGAAAAGACGAAAATACCCCCAAGAAAGTCTTATACATAAATTGAGTGTACTCTTTCTTTTCAAGAGAGTTAGTTATAACAAATTTATGATAAGTTAATTAGTATTCATTGAGTTTGTTAGAACGTGTGTCTTTGGAGATTTAAATGTAATAATGTCAAACTAACTAATTTCTCTTTAATATTTCTAAAAATAGAAAGAAGGACACTAATTTTGAAACGGGTGAAGTATTATAAATAATACTACAATCTTTTGATTAATCATACATGTGTACCATATTTTCTAATTGTTATAGCTCAATCGGCTGAGGCATTTTGGATGCAACTTTCTTTTGAAGTTCAGCCGGTCAGATCATGGTAAAGGCCTCCTCGGAGCAGGTTAAAGCTCGATTCGGTGCAGCTTTCTTTTGTAGTTCAACCCATTTCGGGGCATGTTGGATAGTTCACGATTATGTGGGGTGGCCTTGGGGAGGAGATCGTATTACTTGACAAAGTTTGCCTAAAGTGCAAATAGCTGAAGCGATAGCAATGCGTGAAGTTATTAGATGAGTTTGAGAGTGGCTCTAGTATGACATAATTGTTGAGTCAGACTGCTCGAAGTGATCAATGCAATACAAGTCAAAGGAGAGGATAATTCCAATGCTTTTGATTTGGTTATTTATGATACAGACAATCTTGTTGCCCAATTTGTTAGAGTTGATTTTCCTTTTGTTCAACGATTTCTGAGAACCAAGTTGTTGATGCTTGTTAGGTAGATAAAAAATAAATAAATCATATATGTGTATCATATTTTTCCAATTGAAGGACAATTTTGTTAAAAAAAGAAAAACTAAAATCTGGGCCAGAGCCGAGAACCTGAACGAGCCCATGAATACAAGCTGGGCTGGGTTGGGTTGGGTTGGGTTGGGCTGGGCTTGTTATCGTCTATTCCTAAACAAAGCTGAATTGGAGAAATGGACGAACGAAACAGCACAGACTTGACAGACGGCAGTTGAGTTCACAAGGAATAGTCAAACAAAACGCAACCTCGACTCCACTCTCTCTGTTAACACACAAGGTTTCAGAGAGAGATTGAAGATGATCTCCGACGCACCCGAAGACGAAGAGAAATGGCTCTCCGCCGGGATCGCTGGCCTGCAGCAAAACGCCTTCTACATGCATCGCGCTCTGGTAAACACCTATTACCTCTTTCGTCTTCTTCTCTACCTTGCAGCGATGATTCCTTCTGCATTTTATTTGATTTAAGCTGTTTCTTGTTCTTGCTCTTCATTAGAATGGAAAGGAGGTTGAATTTTCTTTGAATAACCGTCAATTCGTTCATTTTTGTGTCAGGACTCCAACAATCTGAAAGATGCTCTCAAGTATTCTGCTCAGATGCTCTCCGAGCTTCGGACTTCGAAGCTGTCCCCTCACAAGTATTACGAACTATGTAAGCTCTCTTTGCGCTGATCCGGTCCTTCAATTAGTTATGCTTGTTTTAGAGTTCCATTTTTGTTCGATGAGGTGGTTTTCTGCTTTAATTTCGTTCTCAATGCGGCAGACATGCGAGCATTTGATGAACTGAGGAAACTGGAGATGTTTTTTAAGGAGGAGACTCGGCGTGGTTGCTCCATTATCGATCTATATGAACTTGTTCAACATGCTGGTAACATCTTGCCTAGATTGTAAGTATAAACTGCTTTGACTTCCATATTCATTATGTTCTATGAGTCAATTTGGTTATCAATGGGTTGCTGCTGAGCTGTGGCTTTTAATGCATGAGTTGGTCGAGTTAGTGATGAGAAATTTTAGTTATAGTCGGTATATATCATAATGCATCTGCTCAATAGCTTATTGGGATGTTCCTCAAATAGGTGATTCAGTGTGTTGCTTGGTCACAGTGCTTTACCTTTTCTTTCTGCTAGTGGCAATGTCACATACAGTTAAAACATAATCCATCTTCTTTGTGGAGTACAATGAATATCACTTGGGTTGTTTATGTTACTGTTTTTTGGTAGTTAAGGTAGTTTGTCTGATAGGAAGCTCTTAAACATATGTAAAGCAAGGTGTAGGGATTCTATCTGTCCCATGTCGGTGGAATCTTAATTAATTTCTTCATTACTTCTGGAAGTGTTATCATCAATTGCAGCTTGAGATGTTAATTATAGTTAATAAGCTTATATATAAAATCATCTTTTCTGAACCAGATTTTCTTGTAATTGATGATTTTATTTTGTTTTCTATTAGATATCTCCTCTGTACGGTAGGATCCGTGTACATCAAATCCAAGGAAGCACCTGCTAGGGATGTTCTTAAGGATCTTGTAGAAATGTGCCGTGGCATTCAGAATCCTGTACGTGGGCTTTTCTTAAGGAGTTATCTTTCTCAAGTCAGTAGGGATAAGTTACCTGATATTGGTTCTGAGTATGAAGGGTAAGGAAATTAATGTTATCTTGTGCTTCATTTTGCTTTAAGGTGGATGATTACATGTCAAGGGTTTGAGTGGAAATCTTTGGCACGGTGACTGTTGAAGAACCGACTTATTGACTGAGGTCATGCCAATAATGATGGTTTTAAGAATTTTTATCACACGGCGGAACCTCGAGTACCATATATATATATAATATGTTTACAATGTACTTTTACTAGCATTATCTGAATTTCGTAAAATTTCTTTTATATGTTACATATGGATTCTGTTTAACTGTAATTAGTGTTTTGTCATTTACCATAGATCTAAGTTGCTCTAATTTAGTGTAACATTTCTTCTCATTTTTTTCTTCTGTGTGTGTGTTTTACCTGTTATGCGGCTGGTTGGGATTTAATTTGATCTGTGGATGTTGGCTTTCTTTAGGGATGCTGACACGGTCATGGATGCTGTAGAGTTCGTGCTGCAAAATTTTACAGAGATGAATAAACTTTGGGTGCGGATGCAACATCAGGTTGGTTGGAATATCTATCAACAATTACCATCACCTTATAGACATGCATGGTACCATGATACTTGAACGTCATGGAGGTAAAAGTGTATCATGAGAGCATGATTTCTGATCATGCAGGTCTTATAATAGTTGTGAATCATTCATACTCTTAGCTGATCCTGAGTTGAGGCTTGCTATCGGGCTTTCTGGTCTGCAGGGACCTGCCCGAGAAAAGGACAAGCGGGAGAAAGAAAGGAGCGAGCTGCGTGATCTTGTAATCTCAGTTAACCAGTAACTCATTGACTTCACTGCAATAAAAGGATGTATGTGGCCCAGTGGCCCACACAACTCACCAAACTTACGCTTGTCTCCCTTATTTTTTAATTAGGTCGGGAAGAATCTGCATGTCCTCAGTCAGATAGAAGGTGTTGACCTTGATATGTATAAGGAAACTGTGCTTCCCAGAATCTTAGAGCAGGTTTCATTTCTTCAGTTCTCATGATGGTTTTGTTTTCTTCCCCATTTGATGCTTATACATGGTTTTCACATTTTGACTATGGGAAATAGATTTGAATTTTAAGTCTTTTGTTACAGATTGTCAATTGTAAAGATGAGCTTGCTCAGTACTATCTGATGGATTGCGTAATCCAAGTTTTTCCAGATGAGTATCACTTGCAGACTCTTGAGATACTTCTTGGTGCCTGTCCCCAGCTTCAGGTTGGTAAACAGTTGCATTCCATTTACTCTTGCTCTCCTTTCCGTTCAGAATCAACTCCATCATACATCACCAGTGGCATTTCCTTTCTTAACTGTAGTAGTGACACATCCATTGGTTCCTCAAAGTAATTTGGTTTGGACTTATTTAATATGAGCTTCATTAAACATTAACAGATGTGTTGTCATTCCATTGATTATTCTATGTGTTTTAATATTTCTAACTTCTTAAATAACTTTTATTGTATAAATGGAGTAAAAATTAGGCATATTGAGTTCTTCCATTTGCTTCCCTTGCATGTGTCTGTGCTCTTCAGCCATCTGTTGACATCAAGACAGTGCTATCCCAATTAATGGATAGACTCTCAAACTATGCTGCTTCAAGTGTAGAAGTATTGCCGGAGTTCTTGCAAGTTGAGGCTTTCTCTAAACTGAACAATGTCATTGGGAAGGTAAATCATTTTCTAATTGCTTTAAGGAACCATGCTGCTAGAAGTTATCAAGTATAAATACTTCCTTAGGTGAAATTGTGTTTTTTTTTACTTTTTTTTTTACTGTACTTGTATTTGATTGTTTAATTGCATCAGTGACTTTATATTCTCAGTCTCACTGACCCTTGCTAGGACTGCTTTAAAACTAGATTGAGGAATGGATGTGATTTATTTCTCTGCGTGTCTGAAGGCGTAACCTTGATATATGGCTATTGCAATAAAAATGGAATATAAGTGTTGAATGCCAATTATTGGCACAGTATAAAACATGTGCTAAAAGCCTAAATCTTCTGTTATTTTCCTCAATTTGGGACATGAAATCTGTCCCTGTTGAATGAATTTTGAATAAATTCTCTTTTTTTTATTTCCTTCAATTATAGCTCATTTAAGTTTATCCATTTGAGAATCTAATACCTTTAGGTTGATGCAGGTGATTGAGGCACAAGCTGACATGCCTATTCTAGGAGCTGTGACTTTATATTCTTCTCTTCTTACATTTACACTCCATGTCCACCCTGATCGTCTTGATTATGCGGATCAAGTTTTGGTATTTGTCTTTTCATACTGCTTTCACATTTACATTTTACTTCTACATTTTCCATGTACTAGGGATAATTACTTATCTTTGTGTGGTGACATGTGTTTGCTTTTTGTACTTTTTCCTCCCTAAATATTCAAGAACAATTTTCACAAAGCAAATCAGTGTTTCACAGACAGGCACAAGGCGGATATGCAAAATGAATGAACCATGTACTCAGCCTTACCTCACACTTCATTTCATGAAAGGATTGTATAAAAAATAGTACTTAATGTGAAACAGAATCTTAATAGCTGAAATTTGCTTGAGTGATTTGTCACATAGGTTTGTTTTTCAATCTTATAATGCGTACAGCCTTTGGGTTTCATGTAGTGGTGTATACTGGTTATGAATGTTATTAAGAAAGTTCCTTTAAAGGGCATAGTGGCATACCTTAAATGCACTATTTTAAAGATACTTGCTGATGTAGCTTGACACATGTAAATATCTGAATTTATTTCAGGGAGCATGTGTGACAAAACTCTCTGGCAAAGGAAAGCTTGAAGACAAGAAAGCAACCAAACAGATTGTTGCACTTTTAAGTGCTCCGCTGGAGAAATATAATGATATTGTCATTGCTTTGAAGCTATCAAACTATCCACGTGTATTGGAATATCTTGATGCTGAAACAAACAAAGTCATGGCAACTGTTATAATTCAAAGCATAATGAAAAACAATACTCGCATTTCTACTGATGACAAGGTATGTCTCAATTACTGTTCCCCTTTCTTAAAAGGTTTTCAATAACATAGCTTCTTGTTTTGTAGGTTGAGACATTGTTTGAGTTAATTAAAGGCCTAATTAAGGATCTGGACGGGACTCCTCATGAAGAGGTGGTTTAGATATTATTTTCCCGTTGCCATTTTTTCATTCAACCTATTGTATAGTATGTAAGCAACTTTTGTAGTTGCTTATTTTTGATAAGTTTTCTGCCAGTTTATTTTTTTTCCGTTTATCCCTCTCTGTCTATCACATGGCAATGGTTCTCATTTGAAGTGTTTTTTTTTTCTTTTTGAACTCTTTCTACTCATAGATTGATGAAGATGATTTCAAGGAGGAGCAGAATGCTGTTTCACGTCTTATTCAAATGCTGCATAATGATGATCCAGAAGAAATGTTCAAGGTATAATTGTTTTTTACCTTATCAGGTATAGATGTTCAAGGTATAATGACGATCCCTTATCTAGGTAGCCTCCTGATAAATGATGATCAGGAGTATTAAAACCTGACATCTGATGTGCACTGGAAGTCTGGGAAGCTGTTGTCTGATTTTGGTAGCTTGATAAGTTGACATGCGATATAAAAAGGCATTGACTATGAATATTAGGGTTAGGATTTCTAAGTCTTGGATGTATTCACAAGTTAGGTTTACAAAAGTTGGGTTTTCAAGCTGATTGCAACACATCTGTTACCGAATGATATAAGATGAATGACACTCGTAAAGTTGTTTGAGATTATAGTGCTGAGATTCTTGGGGGTGTAGGGTTCTGATTTAACATTGGGGTGGTGGAGAATGCTGTATAACATTTTTCCTTTAAGCATCATAGAGACAAAAAGCTGAATTTTGTCTGGAATCAAGTCTCATACAATTTGATCTTTCACTTTTGAACTCTTGTAGTTTTTGAGCAATTAAACCATGAAGTTTCTGGATATTATATCTTTTTTTAAGTTTGTGCTCCTTAACTTGATTTTCTTGGTATTTTCCATTGATGGCATTATAAACATATTTTGTTGTGTCCTTACCTTCAAAGAGGTTTGCACCTCACCTTGATGTCGATCAATTCTGTGTACATGTTTGCAGATCATATGTAGCGTGAGGAAGCATATCCTTACTGGTGGACCTAAGCGGCTACCCTATACTATTCCCCCACTCATATTTTCTTCTCTCAAGGTCTAGTTTTGCTTCCAGCTAATATGACTTCTAGTTGTAAGTTTGTTTTAGTTTTTCTTTTTTCATGCTAACTGAGCTTTGACATTTTCCTTTTTATCTCTTTATGTCGTGTGCTTGATGAGCTCATGATTAGACTAAGTCATCCGTGTTTGCGAGACAACCTTATTGTGAAACCTTAATTTCTGTAATGTGCAGTTGATTAGGCGACTGCAAGGTTCAAGCCAAGATGAAAATCCTTTTGCTGATGAGACAGCAATTTCTCCGAAGAAGATTTTTCAGCTTTTGAATCAGGTAATTTAATGTAGAAACTATAATAATCTTCACTAAATATTAATTGTCAATTGAAGGAAGCATAAGTGCTGACTTACTGTAAATATATTTGGCTAGCATTTTATGGAGACCACTGGGGTTGACCTTTTCAGTGTTCTTGCTGTAAATCGAAGTTTATATACCTTTATGAGTTGCATTTTCTTGTTGTAGTGATGAAATGTAGAATTGAAAGGCCCATGTAGGATATCAGTATTAATCTTCTTTGCTGGTAATGCAATTGCTTTTTTGTTTCAGACTATTGAGGCTCTGTTGAGTGTTCCAGCACCTGAATTGGCCCTACGGTTATACTTGCAATGTGCTGAGGTACATAGATATTATTATTCTACAAACCTTTGGATTTTGGAAGACTTTAAGCTAAACCCTTTTTTTTTCCTAACTTGCATCTCTAAAATCAGGCTGCAAATGATTGTGATTTAGAGCCGGTTGCGTATGAGTTTTTCACTCAGGCGTATATTCTATATGAAGAGGAAGTTTCAGTGAGTTCATAGCTGCCTTACTTGTGAACTGATCTTTATCGTCTTCTAGCTCCTTTTTATATTTATTCTTTCTTAATTATATCGTTTTGCTATCGTAGGATTCCAAAGCACAAGTGACTGCTTTACATTTAATTATTGGGACTCTTCAGAGGATGCATGTGTTTGGTACTGAGAACAGGGATACTTTAACACACAAGGCAACAGGGGTAAATATAATTCATTTCAATTAAATGTAAGAGCTGTGGAAAGCTAATTTTCGCTGAAGACCTGATTTAAACCATTACATGTGCAGTATTCTGCTAAACTCTTAAAGAAGCCTGATCAATGCAGAGCTGTTTATTCATGCTCACACCTATTTTGGGTTGACGAACATGATAACCTGAAAGATGGAGAGAGGTGAGTTATCTAATGAATTTATAAAGACTCAAAGATAATGATATGTGCATCGCATTTCACATTATGCAACGTAATAGCAACCACTTATTTGATTTTTAACCTTTTGCCTATTACTGATATTTAACTTTGTTAAATTGCCCTTTTCCTTTATGTTTTATGATACAACTTCATTTTTTTTGGCATGGACTCAGCTTGCTCAGGCAATTATACCCATTGTGTAGTCTTGTAGCAGTGTGGGGGTTTGAAACTTTGTAATGATGATATTTTACTTTCTGAGTTTATTATTGATAACTTGGTGTGAACCAGGGTTCTAATTTGCCTGAAGCGTGCATTAAGAATTGCTAATGCTGCTCAACAAATGTCTAACGTGACACGAGGTAGCTCAGGATCGGTGATGCTCTTTGTAGAGATACTGAACAAGTAAGCGTGCATTACTTCTATTTGTTCTTTTCTCTCTCTTAATTGATGCTACTATATAAACCTAAACCGTACTCTGATCTTGCAGATACCTATATTTCTTTGAGAAGGGGAACCCTCATATCACTGTTGCTGCAGTGGATGGCCTAATTGAATTAATTAATAATGAGATGCAAAGTGAGTCTACCACACCAGACTCGACTGCAGATGCTTTCTTTGCCAGCACACAGCGGTATATTGAGTTCCAGAAACAGAAAGGTGGGGCTATTGGTGAGAAATATGAGGCCATAAAGGTGTAATTTGGTAGATAGATATATAGCTGGTTCCTATTCACCCAGGAGAGAGAGATTGATGTTGGATTTTAGCAAGCATTTTAGTTTGGCTGACAACAATTAGGGACATGCTTTGAGCCCAGAAATTCACTCACTCTACATCACATAATGAACCGCCCTCTTTCTTTGTCATGTAATTTAAAGTTTGTTTTTCAATATATTTTCTTCACTAGTTCTAATTGCTGGTGGTATGGTTATAAAATAAAATACGTTTAGATGGATACATATCAAAGGTGGGCTAAAGCAAAAGTAGGAGAAATAAATATAGGTTAGATGGTAGCTGACATTTATTTACCAGATTGTTTTATAGTAGTATTTGTCAACCTATTTGTACTGGTATGGTTTGGGTTGGGTTGGTTAGAAATAATTTATTACAACCAAAAAGGCTTCAATTGAATTGAGGAGAGGAGGCATCAACCAAGTGGAACAATCCTCCTTGTCGGGAAGGTTATAAGAAAAGATACAAAGATGAGGAAGGCGATATAATATAAATATACAAGGATGATGATGATGTTGGATGCTATTATTGAAAGCCAAATTTCACACTTGCAATCAAGTATGTGTCTCTAGATGTTTTCAGGAAATATGTTAATGAGACTATTATATGAGAGACGAGAAAGCAGTGGGGGTTTCAAGTCATAGCATTTGGTCATTTCATTTGCCTTTCTTTTGTAGCAATTCTTTTTAACCACAAGTCAAAATTCTCCAGCTCTCTCACTCACTTCCCCAATATTTGAAAACAAATTGATTGGTCGTTACAAAAACAATGTTTGTTAACACTGGCCAATTTGACGGACATGCACAGCATCTGAAAGTTTTGCTCACTCAGATGATACCAAACACAACATATTCAAGTTGCAAACAACACAACACACCCTACACTTACTTTCATTGTGACATCAAATCATCTCTCTAAAGCTAGCTATAGTACTTATTCATGCATACCTAAATCTAAAACACAAGCCTTAATTTCATAGATGTGAAAGAAACAAAGATATATGAACCAGAGTAGTAATACAACAAAACCATATAGAATAGAACAAAAGCCTTTGAAGCAAGATACAATGTAATGGATATAAAACTGCGTTCATGCAAGGCAAATATGCTTTTTCCTAAATGGGATGATGGTTCCAGTCTATTAATACGTTAAACATACCAAAACCGGTAGTAAAGATAAGGATGTAAAAGTGATTCTACAATTAGGGATCACAGCAATAATGCGCAGCAAGATAACAAACATTAAACCACCTATATGCTGCTTTACGGTCACCAAGTCTTGCCAGTTGAGACCAAACTCAGACCCTGCAGCTTCTTCAAGAACTAGAGCAGAAAAACAAGGGGGGAAGGAAGGAAATGCAGCTAGGACGGAAGGCCATTATCTGTTTACACCTACGTTTGATCACAATATGGAGCAGGCCCTTTGAGCTTTGCTCTTCTTTTTTGGCTTCTTTGGCGGTTGAAGCACAACCTTTATGGCTTGATCAAACACTTCCTTCACATTCTGCACCAATAAATAAGCCCAACAATCCATTCAGTGGAAAATTTATGGCTTCGTACAATACAGACGGGCAAAACCAAAAGTTCTTGTGACAAATACCTGCTGTGTTTTTGAACTGCACTCAATGTAAGCAGGAGCGCCAATCAATTTCCTCAGCTCCTCTCCCTTCATATAAAATAAAATTTTAGCACAAGGAAGAAGTCGCACATGAACATGAAGAACAGTTGAGCCATCCATCTCTAAAGAAATTTGAAGCAATAGTCCTTACCTGAGCTGCAGTAATAGGCACAGCGCCTGGATGGTCTACAAAGAACTGCTTATCATCACGGAGATCTATTCCATCAAGAATAGGATTAAAGAATAGTGAGGACGTTTTCTTTATTTTAAATATTTGTTTTGCATACTTCAACTACAACATCCATACAGCAATAAAAAGAACTGGTCACAATCGAATAATCTCAACAAGAGAATGGAAATCACAAACTAAAAGATCCAAAACAGAAATTTTATCGTCTATGAAAAAGAGAACAAGTGCAAGCATTAAATGAAATATGTCAACTTTCATATCATCTCAATGGTGCTGACTGCAAAAGAGGAAAGCATACAGAGCTACAGTTTTGAAATTTCACAATCATGAAGTATAAAACTGCAGCAACGGGGTTTATGATCATGCAGCGTAGTGCAATAAACCTGGTCAAGAATAATGGTTTTAGGTATCGAATGGAACAGGATTTATGAATGTCATACATATATCTACCTTCTATGCTCATAAAAGCAGAAAGATCATCAAAATACAAGAGCTTTGTGCAGATCAAACTTCTTATACGTGAATATTGAGATGCAACAAAAGGGCTCCAAATGTTATCATGTACAAGCTGCACCTCAGTTCCTCTTCAGCAATACATCACTTCATGGACAAGTTTTATCGCCAAATATAAAGACCAAACCCAACTTTTCGTAAGAAAAAGAAAATCGCAGTACATAAAAGGTGCCATTCAAAAGCAACTGAAAAGGCTGGTTAGGGTGCCACATGCCTTTATCATGATACAACAGTCAAGAACATGGCCAAAATGACCTATTTCCACCTAACTTAAGGTTTAGCTGATTTAGCTAAATCGGTATTTTGTTCAATGCATATTTATCCACCCTCAACTATCAAAGGAAATGCATCAGATATGTCATCTAAAATACAGATAGCCAAATCCATATCAATTCAAACATGAATACATGAAGATGAATATAGAATTCAATGAAGTTTATGCTTTAAGCCTAATTTTCCTCTTTCCTTTAACATGGAATGCTGGTTATTATCAAGAGAAGGAACTAAACTGGGAAGACCAAGTAAATGGGACAAAGTAACTATACCAAACAAACCCCGAATAGTTAAACATTGTTTTTTTTTTTCCTTTCTCGGTCACCAACTGCAGAATGCTACTTCTCAACTGAATAAGAAAATGTAACTAAGGTAAACATGATCAAGACGAACATACTAAACAAGCTAGGATTAGTGTACTAACTTTAATTAGCCCTAATAATGCAGCTTAAGCTGATAAGATTTAAAGTTTTAAACCACTACAGACTGCAACAATCACAAAATCAAAGCAACGGTAAATTCTATGACAGGATAAAGCTCAAGATGAAACCGTTTGTACTCAAAATTTGGGCTATTTCAGCATATACATATATATAAGAAATTATTTGTACTAAAAAGGGACAGCGAATAAATATTAAACAGCAGCATACTAATTCAGCTACAGCAGAAACCAGGTAGACATGATCTTACCAAGCTTTGTTCCAACGAGAACTATAGGGACACCAGGTGCATAATGCTTCAGCTCTGGAATCCACTGATAATGAAGCCAAAGAAAGAAAAATTGAGAAACATATTAGCCCAGGAGTGTGCAATGTGCAAAATCCGAAAAAGTTTACCCTTATTTATTTACTTTTATCAAAAGAGAAAATGCTAGCACCATGTACCAGTCCACAATCAATATACCTTCTTTGAAACATTTTCATAGCTAGCCTTGCTAATGAGAGAAAAGGCCAATATGAAAACATCTGCCCCACGATAACTCAAAGGTCTTAATCTGTTATAATCCTCCTGCCCTGTTCCACAGAATAGCAAATTCAGACAAGGCCAGGAAATCTAATATATTTCAAAGAACAAATTGGGGGAAAAGAATAAGAATCATGGCTATGCCAACTTACCGGCAGTATCCCATAACCCCAGGTTAACGGTTGCCCCGTTGACGACAACATTTGCACTGAAATTGTCGAAAACAGTTGGCACATAGTCCTGTTTCACATTGCAATGTATAAAAAAAATCAATATGAGATATATAACATTCTCTTCCAAGGCATTCAGTAAGTGTTCCCAGCAAATCTCACAACTAGTATGAGATCATCAAACTGGGCAGTGGTTCAGAAAGCATTATAAATAGGGGAACAAAATAATAATAATAGAAATAGACACAATAAAACTTATATTTTCTTCAATCTCTCTCCAAATAGAAAATACTTCCAACATGCATTTCAGATGTCAAGAAAGCATAATTAGAAACAAAAGAAATACATACAATTCAAATCTAAATGCAAACCAATTCTGGAAATAACACTATGATCACATATTTGAAGCAATCCATCAACTTTATTATACCATTTAACTAAAAAAGACAACAATAAATATCAGACATTGTCCAAAACTTTTTTTTTTCTTTTTTCGAAATTGGAGCTGGAGAACGGAAAGGAACTTCAATTCTTTAATTTAAAAATATATTTCAAGAATAAAGCTCTAGAAAGTAAAATCCTTCACAAAGCACCCAATATAATCAAAATCCACTCCCACAAGTTCCCCCAAAACTAGTGAATTTTACAATAGTCACAAACCCACCGCCCTGTTCTTGCACAAGGAAACCAAAAATGAAAAGAAAAACAAGAAATCGCAAGAATTGAAAGACAATGTTTTTGAGCAATCCGAGGCATCTTCTTTACTTTCCTCCGAATTTTTCCAAAAATCAAACAAAACCCAAAAGAAGAAGATAGAAACTGACCGTCGGGAAGGTGTTGCTGGTATAGGAAATCAGCAAACAGGTCTTGCCCACAGCTCCGTCACCAACAGTGACGCACTTTATGAACCTCGAAGCGCTCATTTCTCAGCCCCTGACTGACCCAGATAAAAGAAAAACAAAAAGTAGAGAGCTTCAGATCTTCACCTGAGGACCTGATCACTCACTCACTCAACACACCAACTAGATTTCTTCGTACCTCCTCTCCTCCTCCTTCAATCCAGCATCTGTACAGACCAAGAAAACGCAAAACAATTCAACCCAGCCCCAACCCAAATCATAAAAAAAACCCTAACAGAGAAAAAAGGCAAGGAAAATTCCTGTTTTTTTCGGAGGAAACAAACAGCAATGTGAAGAGACGAGGAAGCGATGAGAGAAAAAAAAGAGTGGAACTTGATTTTGGTCGAAGAAGGAGAGATGAAGAAGAGGATCGAGAGAGAGAGAGAGAGATTGAGGGACGGACGGACGGACCTGACCGGGAAAAAATGCCGTTGAAGCGTTCGTCACTGGTTTTTCTCCAACCAAAACCGTTATTTGAGCGATGGAGCTGTGATCTCTGCTGCATTTACGATACTGCCCCTACCATATCATTATCACCTGTTTTCTCCGTTTTGTCACGACACATACACACCTCTCTTTGTAACTCTCTATCTCGAAATGAGTAACATTAATAACTACTTTAGATCGGAAG
>JAYMTK010001620.1:0-15829 GCA_036897405.1 Pelargonium myrrhifolium | reverse complement strand
AAGACTCATTGGAGTCTCTTTCCTTCCGTTATCTTTGAAAGACATATGCGAGCTTTGAAACACATTTGATGCCCGTGGTCGGCGCACTCATAAGACTAACCATCATAAAAGCCCAAGTCTCATGTTTTGGTTCTTCAGTTTCTATTGTAGCCTTGTAAGCCCAACAAGGTAAGGCCCATGAGCATCTATGCCTAAAACTCTAATTCTCACCTCTAAGACTTCTTTCACAACAACGAAACTCGTTTTACTTGGACACTAAGATGCTACTTGAAATGGTAAAGACTCATTGGGCTATGTTTCTTCCCGTCGTGATTATACGATCTCTTAAAACACATTTGCCGCTCGTGGTCAGCGCGTTCGAAAGACTAGAACTTTAACATCTAAAATAGACTTTCTCATCCAATAACCAACCATACGATGACACGTGACACGACCATCTAATAATACCATATGATGTGTAGCAATGCGACTGGACTAAGATGTTTGGTAATTACTTTCAAGTGTGATTTTTGACAATTGAGAGTGCACACAGAGCAAAAGATGACTATACAGTTCACGGTTTTCAAACTATTACCACTCAAAGTATAACATGGACATATAATTATTAACTTCAGAAAAGCTATTAGAAAAACTACAAATCAAAGTATAATATGGGCACATTTTTATTAATGTTATTTTATTTGATGTATTAGTAACGTTGTGTTACAACATTTTTCAATATACTATTATTTATTCATTTTGTACAAAATGACAGATGTCACATTACGAACTAACGCTCATGCTCTCTTCAATGGATTTGTAGACAGAGAACATCCGTTTAGATTCATTTGATTTGTGATTTGGTTGAGTCTCGGTCACTAATTACTTGATTGAGATTCCATGCTCTCTTCCCCTGCATTATTTTATTTAATTTTACATTATCCATCACAACTCTCCATTAAATCAGTTCAACTAAACAAAACTACGTATGTAAAAATAAGTTCATTTTTTTTTTAAGTTTATGATGTTCCTTGGGATGTAAGATAAACAAGTGGTGTTAATTTATACACTTTCCAAAAATAGAGGGAAAGACACAAAATTACAAAAGAAACGCTCCACACAAAAATGGAGCGAAAACAGAACCAGTGACCAAAAGAGCAACAAAAATTCACGGCCTTCTCCTTCGTCTTCGCGTGTCCTATCGCCTTCACGCTTTTCTCTCTTTCCCATCTTTCAATTCGATTCACATTCGCATTTCGCACCACAATCACATTCCCAATTTCACTTCACAATCAAACTCAAAAACACAATCTTTTTTCTCCGACTACGATGACGAAGAAGAAGATACAATAAGAAATGATCAGTGCAAATTTATTTTTCTGAGCTTTTCCAGGTTCGTTTCTCTGAGCCCATATCGTTTTCCCGATCTGGGTAATCCCTATTTTCGCGAGCCAAACAAGGGTTCCGTTGAATCAGTCAAAATTGTGCGAGTACTCTTCAATTTCTGAACTGGGTTTTTATCTGATTGTGTTCTATTTCTGGGTAATCAGGTTTTGATTTTGTGCGGAGACAGAGGTGAAAATGTCTAATTTTGTGGGAGTGCTTGTTTCTGATCCATGGCTGCAGAGCCAGTTTACCCAAGTGGAGCTTCGAGGGCTCAAATCCAAAGTAAGAATTTTTGTTTTCCTTAATCAATTGTTATTTTCTGAATTGGGAAATTTGGGTGGTGACCTGAATTTGATTGTGTTGTGTTGTGTTGGTTTTAGTTTATTTCAATAAGGAATCCGACAACAAACCGTGCCAAGGTGGCTGATCTGCCAGCCACTCTTGTGAAAGTGAAGACTCTTCATGATTTGCTCGACGAGAAAGAGATCAAGGAGATCTTGCATGAAACTTACCCTGATGAAAATGAGGAGATTGAATTTGAATCCTTCGTTCGGGTGAGGTTAATTTGTTTATTTATTTGGGGCATCATTTTGATTTTATGTGTGTTCGTAATAGCCAATAGGTATTAGCTGCCTGATCTTTTATTATGGGGGAAAGAGAGAATGAATATTTGGATTGAGTGGTATTGTGAATGGCATGTCATGTCTGGTTCAGTTTGTTAAATTTATGATCAATACTTTCTTAGTTTTGGTGGATGATTTGTAGTTGGGGCATAATGTATTGTTAGTGTGTGAATGTTGGATTGATGGGATCTGGTCATTGGCAGGCAACTTTAACTCTCCAAACCCAAGCGGCTGCCAAGGCAGGAACTCCGAGACATTCTTCGTCGTTTCTCAAGGCAACCACAACCACTTTTCAACACGTTATTAATACATCTGAGAAAGCTTCTTATGTTGCCCACATCAATAGAAACCTGGCAGAAGATAGTTTCTTGAAGGACTATCTTCCAATAGACCCAGAAACAGATGATATATTTGAAATTGCAAAAGATGGAGTTCTTCTCTGGTATATATGCTGGACCCATGTGATCAATCTATATAGCCAGTTATTTCTTTGCAAAATGACATAGCGTTTGTTGATGCTTGTTTTTGTCGCCTCATGCAGTAAGCTCATCAATGTAGCCGTTCCTGGTACCATAGATGAGCGAGCTATCAACACTAAAAAGGTCCTTAATCCTTGGGAGAGAAATGAAAACCATACTCTTTGCCTCAATTCTGCCAAGGCTATTGGGTGCACGGTGGTGAATATTGGAACACAAGACTTGGTTGAAGGAAGAGTAAGTCGAAGACCTTCAAATTGGGTTCTCATTGTTACACTTTTGTGGTAGGAAATTAGCTCATTCTTTTCCTTTTTCTTTCCTATTTTGTTTATGTAGCCTCATCTGTTTCTTGGATTGATGTCTCAAATAGTTAAGGTATTCCCTATGAACTTTTCTCATATGCTTTTCTGTAATAACTTTTTATGAAATATAAATCATTATGAATTTACTGTTTTATCTCAAGTTTAAAGGATCTCTAAAGCACTTCATATGGTGACCAAAACAGATTCAACTGTTAGCTGATCTCAACTTAAATAAGACTCCTGAGCTTGTTGAACTGATTGGCGAAGACAGCAAGGTCTGGAGATACGGACTTCTTTTGCCTTCTTACTATGCTTAGATGATGTGGAGGGTTCAAAGTATATGTTCTTTAATTCTACTTTCTACATTCTCACTTGTGGTGTTGTTGAGATTTTGCAGGATGTGGAGGAGCTCAATAGTTTGGCACCTGAAAAGGTTTTACTGAAATGGATGAATCATCATCTTAAGAAAGCGGGTTACAAGAAACAGGTTACAAATTTCTCTTCTGATGTAAAGGTAAGAAGACACTCACCAGCTTTTTCTCCGAACTTCATTTTCTGCTTGACTCTGATAGAAATGTTAGCTGATTTAAGTTAGTGTGCTTGGTGTTGGGAGGTTATTTGTAGTCGAAAGGGTTGTATTTGTTTCTTTTTTTGG
This sequence comes from Pelargonium myrrhifolium, assembly GCA_036897405.1. Classification (NCBI taxonomy): domain Eukaryota; kingdom Viridiplantae; phylum Streptophyta; class Magnoliopsida; order Geraniales; family Geraniaceae; genus Pelargonium; species Pelargonium myrrhifolium. The sequence continues at coordinate 12,408 of JAYMTK010001620.1, read as the reverse complement.
TTACAAACATTGTACGTATCTCAGAGATGACCTACATATATAATAGGAGTACTTGCAAATTGCAACTTGCTAACATAATGTTACTTCTCTCCTCACATATGTCGGGTATGGCGTGTGTTGTCTTAAAAATATATTTCTGATGTGATCTTGCACCGGCAACTTTGATGCATTTTTATGATGTTGGCAACTAGAAATATTAGATTTATAATTTATGCTCTCGAAGTAGTTTTGTCTTTTCTCGTTGATGATACATAATCATCTTTATGTATTTGCAGGATGGTGAGGCGTATGCTTATCTTCTTACCGCACTGGCACCAGAGCTTAGTAGCCCTAGCACCTTGGACGTCACGAATCCTGATGAAAGAGCAAAATTGGTTCTTGAGCAAGCTGAGAAACTTGAATGCAAACAATACCTCACAGCTAAGGACATTGTTGACGGTTCTCCAAATCTTAATCTTGCATTTGTAGCAAATATATTTCAGCACAGGTAAGAAATAATATTTCTTTTCACCACTTCTTCTTTTGATTTGCTACCATTTCCATCAAGTACTTAAGAAAGTTGATACCTTTAAAAAGTTACCTTTGTAGCTTAGTTTATGAACACATTTTCAGGTAATTTAATGAATGGCATATGATTGATTCCTTATGAGCGGTAACTAAAATTTAGTAATTATTGTACTATTATTTGCTAATGTTACTTCATTCTAGCAATGCGAGTTCACATAATCAATGTATGCTATATTGTAGCACTGTGGTAATCCAAACAGTCATGCATTGGCAAAAGTACTCAGGAAAGAAACCAACTGATGTTGAAAAAGACTACTGCCTTAAAAATCATGAAAAAACTAACCCATAAAATCTTGGTTAGTCTCAGAATAAGTACTTATGATTTCTGGTTCTAAAGTGTGCATATATTTTTTTTATTCCCCTGATGATATAGCTATTTACTATTATTATTAGTATTATTGTTAATTTACTGTATTACCTGCCATTGCATAACAATTCCAATTTCATATTCTTACATGTATGCATGAAGGAATTTGGCCCGATCTGTTATTTTAGTTGTTGACCTCTGTAGACTGAGATTGTTTCTTTTTGCAGAAATGGTTTGTCCGCTGATAACTCAAAGATTTCCTTTGCCGAGATGATGACTGATGATGTGAAAACTTCTCGGGAAGAGAGATGCTTTAGATTTTGGATTAACAGTCTTGGAATTGCTTCATATGTCAATAATGTTTTTGAGGACGTCAGGAATGGGTGAGGAGGCCTTCAATTTCTTTCCCAACAATATGAAGCCCCGGTTGCTCATGATTGATGTATATCGTTCGTGCATGCAGATGGGTTCTCCTGGAAATTCTTGATAAAGTTTCACCCGGATCAGTTAATTGGAAGAAAACAACAAAGCCTCCCATAAGTATGCCATTTAGAAAAGTTGAGAATTGCAACCAGGCTGTAGAGATTGGGAAGACCCTAAACTTCTCCCTTGTGAATGTAGCTGGAAATGACATTGTTCAAGGGAATAAGAAGCTCATACTAGGTGATTTCTCTCCAACTTTATAATCGCCTCAGAATCCTTTTCTTTAACTTATTACTTCTACTCATTTTATTTTATCTGATGGTTATGAGTTTCTTTGGGTTCGCTGTTGAATGTTTTCATCTTCAACAGAAATCATTGCATGGATGTTAGTTGTCCCTGTTGTGTTTCATTTTATCTTTGGTGTCCTGAATTTGGTACATTTTGTGAGCATATAAAACAGTGATGCCATACGTAAAAACCTTCTTATTTCCAAGTTTTCAAGTGCAAAGCTTTTGTATATATGATTTGAGTGGCCGACTAACTGTCTGGACAAAACTAGAATCATATGGTATCAACATCTTGAAAGGTTAACTTGATAGTTGATAGTCATGTTTTGTTAAATAGATTTACAACCTGGAGCGTCATGAATATGTTTCTGTTGACTCGTGTGTTTCCCTCTGAACAATTTCATCTTTACTTGACTTGTCTATAACTGCTTTACATATTCAGCAACTACTTCTGGTTTAGTAAATTATAATAGTATGTTTTATTAGAGGAAAGTGGATTGCTAAAATTGCTTTTGCTCTATACCGGAGACATTAACTCCCTCCTCGTCTCTCGTGCAGCATTTTTATGGCAACTCATGAGGTTTACGATGCTCCAACTATTGAAGAACCTCAGATCTCACTCCCAAGGAGGAGGCAAAGAGATTACAGATGCAGACATTCTGAACTGGGCAAACAATAAAGTGAAGGCAGCGGGCAAAACTTCTCATATGGAGAGCTTCAAGGTAACCTCTTAAACAATTATCTTCTGTCTGACTATTTGCTTGATTGGACTTTTCGTTTTTACGTATTTCTTTCTTTCTCTCTCTGTTCTCAGGATAAGAGCCTCGAGGATGGAATTTTCTTCCTCGAGCTCCTTACTGCCGTGGAGCCAAGGGTGGTCAACTGGGCTCTTGTTACTAAGGGCATCACTGGTATAACATTCACATAAAATGTTGTTTCTTTTATATAAGAATCAATTGTTGAACCTTGAAAGATGCACCAAGCTTTTGCACCATTTTGGTTTTAGCGCAATAGTTAGATTGCTGCCCTGTGACCTTGAAATCATGGGTTCGAGTGAGGAAAACAGTTTCTATGCAAAAGAATGAGAAGTCTCACTTTTTTGTTGTTGTTGTTGTTGTTGAAATGCAGATGAGGATAAGAAATTGAATGCAACGTACATTATCAGTGTTGCCAGAAAGCTTGGCTGCTCCATTTTCTTGTTACCAGAGGACATCATAGAGGTAAGGTTTCTCTTCTGATGCTAACATATGATGGGGTGTTGATAAATACATGTCGTTAAGGAACCCCATATTGAAAAAAATGTGAAGTCTCTCGCTACTTGATATACTAGCTTTTGGGTTGGAGTCAAGTTTAGGCCTAGTGACCCGTCTGCCTTATTTCCCTGATTGAAAGAATGTGAAGTCTGTTGCCACATCAAACATATGATTTATTGTGTTCTTGTACTGACCGTATTTGTAAATGTGACAGGTAAACCAGAAGATGATCCTGGCATTAACTGCGAGCATAATGTATTGGAGTCTGCAGAAGCAGATGCGAAAGAAAGCAATGGAGTCTGGTGAAGAGAGTGCTGCTGATGCAGAAAGCGAAGAGCAACTTGAAGTTGGGGTCTCCGGTATGTCTATGGCTGATGCTCGCGACGAGAATGAAGAGTAAATCAAGACCTGAAATCATGATATGCAGCAGCTTACATAGTTTTTGTTTCCTATTTTCTTCTATGTTTCAATGAAAAAGAACTAAATTTTTTTATAATGCACGGATTGGATTGTTCGGTTTTCAAGTCCTCTTTGTAAACCAAATCAAGGAACCCGATCCAAGGAACAATTGTCCTGTAAATTTTTGTGTGACTAGAGTTTGCTGTTCCTGGGAATTATTCTGTACTGAAAATTTTGTTATTTTGTTGAATAATAATATTATTGGGGAAGAATGAATTATTGTAGTTCATATTGTTTTTGTTGATTACAATTTACATATTCAATGTACATGTTGGGTTGGTTTTTGTTTTTCATAATATTTTCAGATGCTAAAGCTGGAGTTGAATTTACTTTCATGTTTTTAAAACTATTGTAAAGTGAATTAACATATTCATTTTGAATTTTGATGGTTAAAAACAAAACCTCATTGCTTGTCCATCAATAAGTTGGGAAGACCCATCAAATTTATTGCATAATTTTTCTAAAGGTATCTTTACAATTACTAATTGGGGTAATGACATACTGAGGCTTACATTTTTCCTTTCAAAAACACATATACAATTGATTCACGTTTTGAAATGTTTTAATCGGAAACTGGTATAAGGGTCATATGTTTGGCGTCTGATTCCCAACAACTGGTATCAGGGTCTTATTAAGTTTCATTTCTGATTTCCAGCAACTAGTATATATCAGAGTCATACATTTGGTGTCTGATTCACATGAATTGGAATTAGAGTCATAAGTCTGGTATCTGATTCCCAACAACTGGTATTAGAGTCATAAGTTTGGTGTCTGATCGAAGTGCTAGAATTTGTTAGGAAAATGTGCTATATTTTAAAATTATAAAACTAAAATTTGAAGAACAATTTCAATCGATCTGTTTATCTATTACTCGCCATGAGATATTGTTGTGTGCACATAGCGATGATTGGTCACGGTAATAGGCATCCACATGTTAGGAATAAGCCTAAAACCTTTTCAAATACGATTTGTTTAGTTAATTTTAAAATTGTTGAAGAAAAAACACACACAAAGGAAACTAGAGAATAAAATGTAGAGACCAAACAATAAAATTGGGCAAATTCAACAAACAAAAAACTCTAAATTTGTGATGAATTAGTGCAAGAATTGCAAAAATAAAGGAGAAAAATGAGTACAACCACATGAATTAGAGTTATTTTGGGATTCTTAATTGCACTGTAAAATAGCTTTCATGTTCTTCATTCATTAAAACATTACTCAAAAAAGCCAAATGCATGTCTATATATAGTAAAAAAAAAAAATGGGTATGGAATTGTCTATAGCTACTTTATTTTCTACTTGGTTGTTGTTAGGACTAACAACCACATCCCAACGTAATTTACATGATACTGTCGCGGGAGCTCCTGGCCCTGAGCCTGGGCCAGGAGCCATTGCCCCGTCTGGGGGAGCTCCCAACATATCTCCTGGCGCCACTGATGAAGCTTCAACAGTGGCGCCAAAAAAGATTATCTATGGACGCGATAATGTTTATGACTTATCAACTTGCGGAGCAAAGGAGGATTCAGATATCACCCAGGTACCGTATATATACACATAAACATAGAAGAAATTGCTAAATGCATTCAAAAGAAATTAAATATGCTCATCGTCTCGAACTGTGTTATGTTTTTCTTGTATCTCAAAATGAGGGTCTTATAATAATGTTAATTTTCAAAATTGGGATATATATATGGTGATTTGAACTTGCAATTCTAAAATGATGTTCTTGTTACTGGGGTTAGATTTCCCTCGTTATATTTATCCGATATGTGTGATTGTAACTCAATTCAACACTCAACTCACGTCTTGCGAGTCTCACATGTTTTATTAGTGTGCTCGGCACATGCGTGGTTGAAAGCCTTTAAAATCGGCACTCCTTTTAACTGTAGATATTTTTCTTTCACACGTGTGAGTCGTTGTAGACATGCTCATTTACAAACGGACCAAATACCTTATAAAAAGACGATACAAACAGATCATTTTCAGGAATCATGATCAAAATCTGCTGTTAATCCGAGACAGAGAAGATATAAAAATAATATTCTGAGTTTCAAAATCAGCCTTCACATTCTTCTAAATTGTGGTTACAAAATAGGTACTCACATTTTTTTTTCTTTTATAGTTATATATGCACGAATTACATGTTATAATATAAGGTTCGTGTTAAATGATATATCGTCTCAGATATTGTTAGATGCATGGAAGCACGCTTGTAAATCGCGGACTCAAAGTAAAGTGAAAGTTCCGACAGGAGTTTATCATGTCGGAGAAATAGACTTTTGTGGACCATGCAGAGCTCCGATAGAGCTAGAGGTTGACGGAACATTAAAAGCTCCTTCGGATCCTGAACATTTCAAGGATCCGAGCTGGATCGTTTTCAAGAATATCGATTTCTTGACGATCTCCGGCAATGGCGCCTTCGATGGACAAGGACACATCGCTTGGCAACAAAACAATTGCGACCAATCAAACAATTGCAAATCCCTTCCTATTGTAAGTTTTCGGTCTCCAAATATATTTTTTAATGTCATTAGAGCTTATATCAAAATTTCAGGACCAAAATTAGATTCGTATTTGACCGGGTTTTGGAGAGTCTGTTTCCTTTAAATACCCGAATACCAGCAGTTTTATATGCTCTTTACCGTGAGAGTGACGCAGTTGGTTAACACATGTTACGTGAGTGGTGGGAAGAGGTCTTGGCTTCAGTCCCCACTCAACACACCTATAGAGAAAAGTGAAATACTTAACCTGTGAACAACCTCGAATGAGAATTAGTTTAGTTGTGGTCAAACGGCTTGAATATGTCAACCGCCAAAGTGCGGACCCACTCTAAAAACCCACAGTTTAGACCGAAAAGAAAAACACATGCACGAGCTCACAAAAAAAAAAAAAACTGTTTTTCCTCCTATATGCTACTAATTGAAAGTTTTTTTTCTCGATGGTGAAAGAATATTAGGTTGGATTTCGTGAAGCATTCGGTTATCAAAGACGTAACCTCTCAAGACAGCAAAAATTATAATGTCAACATTCTTGACTGTGAAAACATAACGTTTGACCATTTTAATGTCGTTACAGCCCCCGGAAGTGTCGACACCGATGGAATTCACATCGGAAAGTCCTGTAACATCAACATTCTCAACTCCAGCCTCAAATGCGGGGACGATTGTGTCTCCATCGGCGACGGAACTAGAAACGTGAGGGTCACCGGAGTGACCTGCGGTCACGGTTACGGCATAAGCATAGGAAGTCTTGGAAGATACCGGGACGAGGAACCGGTGACCGAAATTTATGTTAGTAATTGCACCCTTTACAATACTCAAGTTGGCTTGATGCTCAAGTCAAGGCCCGGATCGAACCCGAACACTTTGGATGATGTGATCTTTGAGGGGATCACTATGGATAATGTTAGCAATGCCATCTTCTTGGATCAACAAGATTGTCAGGAGGACAATTGCACGATAGGGGTACGTACGTTATTTGACTCGCTTTGAAATAATATCGTTTTATTGCAAGTTGATCTGATTTGTTAACGTTCTTTAGTAATGTGACTTTAAGAAAGAACGTGTTGGTTAGATTGATTTGACTTTTAAATGATTGCAAGGTTATATGAATAGGAAAGGAGACGCTTGTAGACATCTTTTGTAGTTAGCAGCACAATTGTAGAGTAGCTGCAGGTATTTGTAGGTGATTAAAAATGACAAAACAGTAAAAAGAAAGTAGACTCTGGTGGGCCAACGACAACCCAACGGTTGCAAATGCAGACATGGGGGTATTGATGTATATGTCTCAAATACATGTGTAAGACGCTTGTAGACATCCTTTTGTAGTTGGCAACGCAGTTGTAGAGTAGCTGCAGGCATTTGTAGGTGATTCTTGTAGTTGGCAACGCCTGCAGGCATTTGTAGGTGATTAAAAATGACAAAACAATAGAAAGTAGACTCTGGTTGGCCAACGACAACCCACCGGCTGCAAATGCAGACATGGGTCGGTTTTGAAGGGTACATAGAATACATGTTTTCTCGTTTCAGTCTCACACACTCATAAATGCATGCAAGTCCACAATAGTGTTAAACTAGACTCTAGCTCAAAAATTTAAACTAATAGGTGGAGTGCTCAACATGTATATCAAATGGTGATAAACTTCACTCTTTCGATGTGAGATACATTAACACTCCCCCTCACGTGCAATAACACAACGGACACTACACTTGGACCAAACCAAACCAACGTTGATACCATGTAAAACTAGACTCTAACCCGAAGGTTTAAGCTAATAGGTGGAGGGCCCAACGTGTATATCAAATGATGACAAACTTCATAATCTTTCGACGTGGGATACATTAACAGATAAACATATCTTCCAATTTTGCCCTTGCTTTCACAATGTAAAATGTTTACAAAACCACCAACAATTGTGTGCAATTCTCTTCCTAACTCAAATTTGTTTTGCTTTCAGATGCCATCAAGTGTAAAGATGAGCAATGTGGTGTTCAGAAACATAAAAGGAACAGGAGCAAATCCAGAAGTTGTGCAGTTACTATGCAGCCCAGGAACATGCACAAATATTGAACTGTGTAATGTTGACATTCAATATGAGGGACCTCCTTCACCCAACTACAGATCATATTGCACCAATGTTAAGCCCATCATTACTGGTGTTCTCAACCCTCCAGGCCCTACTTGTCTTTGAATTCAATTTTCTCTTCCCATATATAGCCATTTATATTTTGTATAACATAGGAAACACTTCTTTTTTATGTCATATATATGTTTTGTAATGAGAGTGGTGCATGGTAAAATAAATGTTACCCATTGTTCTTTATCCAAAATAAGTATATATGGACTATCCTAGTTATTATTTCATTAGTAGGGAGGTTTTTATGTACAAATTCTTGAATTTAATAGAAATGAGTTAATATGGTACATTTACTCTTCTATCCTTATGATCATGTGTTAAAAGATACTAACTAATTATAAAAATACTATTGACAATTCATGCATAACAAAAAATCAAGAGAAACATGATACGCATTTTGGAACGGAGGGAGTAAAACTATTGGTTGTGTTGGTTATTTTTCCTCCTTAAAAGTGCTACCAATCAACCTCTAATAATATGAACAAAGCTTGTGCCTTAAGGTATCAAGAACTGAATCAAATTGTGATAGAATTACAAAAATAGTGATATAGAGGCTTGGGACATAGAAACATGATGGCTCACCAAAAATAAACAAGTGTTCAAGAAATTACAAGGTCTGTGCTTTTTATTTCAACTTCCCTCCAAATACATGTAAAATATATTGCACAATTGTACTAAAAACTCGTCAAAACCTCCTCGAATGCGAGATGGTACAAGCAATTTCTTTTGATTTATAACAAATCCAATTACAAATTAACCATACTGCAATAACAGAACAGATACAGATTTATGGGGGCAAATGCTGACAGAGAAAAAAGATTTTACAGTTTCTGTAACTATTGTTCACATGGTATGAGGATGGAAGGAATACAGTATCAAGATCATGCCGGATAATTATGAGGAACTTCTTCAGTATGATTACCAGATTGTTCTTGTTCAGCCACGACCATTAGCATCTCGAGCCGCTTGTCGAAAAGTAAAGCACTCTCGTCTCTCTGATCAAGCTCTGCAGCTTCAGCTTCAAGCCATTTCTCTCGCAAATCATCGAGAACATTACCTAATTGATCTGTGTTGAGAGCAGCTCCTGGAGCGTTAGGAACAGTGGTACGGAGTGAAGAATCTCCGGATGGTGGCGGGAGTGTCAAAAGCATTGCCCGGAACTCACGAGTATCAGCAAATGTCTCAAAGTTGCAAGCCATTGTATCAAGACAATGTTCACGTATCTTCAGAACACCATACCTACACGATGCAACCAAACATTCAAACATTACTTTTGGCCAGTTCTATTTTTAGGTTGATTCACTTAGTATTTTCCATTTCTAGCCATCTACAGAGCAAGATAATCTAAATCCGAGATAGAATGTAAGACTGCGTACAAAATGACCTTTCCCAGACCCCACAATGGAAACAGCCTCAGGCACTGGACTAGTTTTATAGTGTCAAAACTCATAAGAATATGCTGAAACATAATATGCAAGCTGTGAAACAGCTTGTGCTGGATAATTTATCAGAATCTATAGAGGAAGATTATAAGAACTGAAACAAAAGTAAGAAAAGTTAAATATTCGAATGTTCACAATCAGTTTCTTCGAGCCTCAATTCAAAAACTAAAATACTTTGATGATTTGAACACATGTCAACAGAACAAAAGTATAATATAATTGACGCGTGAAGGGTCAGATCAGATATACAGTTCGAGCTTCATATAAGAGCATCAGCATGCAGACAGTGACAGTTCGAAGCGACATATCACTGGACCACTACTCAAGTATCAACAGATAAATAAAACTACGATGAATTTTCATGCTGAGAAAGATCCAGATATGAGAAAAGGGGATGTAATAAAGAAAGCAGCAACTATCGTCTATCAATCAAAATCTTTGGGGTGAAGGCAAGGTGTAAAAACAGAAACGGGAAAGAAACATACATGTCTGATAATATTAGCCAATGACACAGTTCTGCAGGGGAAACCAGTTCCAGGTGTGGCAACAGTACATCAGCTACAGCACGCTTGAGAGGAAATAATAAATATCTTGAAGCAGCGTCAAACATTTCCTCTGCCTGTTCAGCCATTATGGATGTCACAAACAAATATTTTCAATGTTAAAGCCACTTGAACCGACCCAGAACATACCTGGTCAGGGTCTATGTCCTTCAGACCATCTGTATACCTGAACAAACCAACAAGTACTGAGGGCGAGAAAATGACAGCTAATCGACTGCATAATCTAAAATCTGATTTCCTGATAAAATTCGTCTGTCATGTAAAATTTACAAAAATCTGAGGGGTCCAATCATCATTGTTCATGACTAATAGTCATAAATAATCCCCATCGAGTAACAAAATTGATCATTCAGATGACTGAACTAACACAGAGTCAGAGACCCAGTTGCTATATCCATGTGACACATTTTATCCTACAACCATTGGTGTTGTAGCCAGGAGATAAGTAATATAGATAGTATCTCTGTTTTTTAGTCAAAATATTTTTATCAACTTTTAGCTTTTACGTTAAAATAATAAATAAATAAATAAAAACTTACATATACTCTATCATTTTCTCAAATGCATCCATGCTCAAATCATGTTCTTCGAGACAAGGAAGGGTTTCACCAGGTAACCCATCATTTCCTTCAAGGAAATCCTTCATGCGTGATAATCTAGCTTTGAAATATTCTGACCTAGAAGCTAACACCACTTGATGGCAACGGAAAACTTTTTTATCAACTCTTACACAAACATCCGCAAGATCATCCACAGATTCATCATCACTTATCTTCATCGCACCAACATCAGATACTATTCTATCAACACCATTGCTCATGTTGTGTTCCGTGGTGGACTTGGCAAGAGAAATTTGAAGGAGGCGATGCAAAGCAGCAGGAAGGCGTTCTTCCTCAGGAAGGGATAGGCCCTGTAAGATATATCGCTTCTGAGAGTTGTCTATATCTCTAAGTGATTTATAGTCTGCATATTTCTGGTGAACTAATTCCTTTTCTAGGATCCTCTGCAATGCTTCACATTTGCACACTTTGCAGATTCTCACAAGATCTTCCATGTCTTCTACTGCAATCTCTAGTCTGTCAGAATAAAAGAAGTGGATGAGACTGTATAGAGCAGGATAGCACAACTTTTCCTTGGCAAATCTTACTTCTTTGCGGTTCTTCCAGTCAGTCTCAAATTTTCTCTTGAAAAAGGAAGACCGTGCACTCAAAATGGCTCTGTGAGCTTCAATAGGTCTACCTTGAACCATAAATACCACGTCTGGTGGAAAGTTGCAGGAATTGGGTTCTCCATTGGATGCCAGACCTACTCAATATTAACCATATGAAATGTGAGAAATGCACATATTCTTCTAGACAATGAGAAATAGGGGGCACAATGTCACCAACATTCATCAAGCAACACGGCCCAAAATAAAAATAGTAATGCATTTTCTACTTATACAAGAATGAATATCGTTGAAGAATGTTTTCACAGATATTGAGCTCAAAGGGCATAGCATTTTGTTGGTTCTTCAATATGCTAGTGGTTTCAATTTCAGGAGGTTCCAGCAGGGGCCACGACTTCTACTTGAATAGAAACTAGTCCATATACTCTGTTTAATCATTTTTTCACTTATCTGAGAAAAACAAGAAGTTCACTACCTTAAATAAATACTACTAAAAAGGTACAGGCATCTTCTATTAGCATTTTAGATGTTCTTTTGCTCGGACAATCAATAAAGGTACTTTCAAATGCTGAAATTAGTAATAACAAAAAGAAGAGCACAAGGTCTACTTTACACCAACTTATATGTGCTTACAAAGGCAAATTTGCCGATGGCGCTTCAGTTTCAGTAGCTATACCACATGGAAAAATACCAATAGTGACCATGTTTAAGCTTTGAGAGAGAACAGTCATAACATGCAAGTACGAAACTAGGCCGTTTATACTGGCAAAACCAGAGTGACATTGCGGCAAAGAAAAAACTAATCGAATGAACAACAAATTGTTCCGACCCAGTAATCTCACATCTTCTATGAATCTAGCCAGAATAAACTACCAAAGAGCTCGCAGAAATGAAACTCTATTGCTATTTGATGCACAAAATTTACATTTAAATTGCAAATTCTTATCAACTCATTTTTCTTCCCAGCATTTTTTTATAGATAAAAATTGAAAACTAAAGTGAATTTAACAGGAGATTGAATCCATTTCTTCTTGAAATTGCGCAACAAACACTATCTTCATTACTGATGAACCAAAATATAGACTGAAATTCACAAAAATCAATATCATTTCAATAATTCAACAGAGAGAGAGATAAATGAAACTCTATTGCTATTTCATGCACAAAATTTACATTAACATTGCAAATTCTTATCAACTCATTTTTCTTCCCAGCATTTTTTTATAGATAAAAATTGAAAACTAAAGTGAATTTAACAGGAGGTTGAACCCATTTCTTCCTGAAATTGTGCAACAAACACTAT